>VYZX01011135.1:22427-65446 GCA_013401335.1 Brachypteracias leptosomus | reverse complement strand
TTTTCCTTTTGTTTTCTTCCCGGTGTCTTCGCTGCGCCTCCGGTTTTAGGTCGAACCGCCGTGTCCGCTGCTATCGCCACTGGGACGGGCGCCACTGCCACTCCAGCAGGTGCAGGCGGCGGAATCCTTGGCGCCGGAATCCTCGGTGCCTCAAAAAGCTGCGTTGAGGTAGATTTAGAGCCCCCAGGCTCAGAGGTAAAGGCTGCAAACGCAGCAGCAGCTGCCGCTCGTTCACTCTTCATTTCTCTGCTCTTCATTTCCCTTACTGTTTCTCGGATCAGTCGCCATAGGGTCGTCATCTTGGTAGCTTCTTCCGAGCCTCAGCTAACATATTCCCAGAGGTGTTTGCCGACATATTCCCATGTGCTCAGCTCAAAAGCCGTCGCAACACTGAGGATCAGGCCTTTCTCTTTAGCCCACTGCAATAACCGCTTCAAGTCATTGCCATCATAAGATAGCCCTTTCTTAGAAAGGATATGTTGAAGGAGCTTAACCACTGCCTGCTCTTCTTTGGCAAGTGTGGACCCCATCACCTTTCCGACCACTCGTCTGATCAGAACGAGATTCCACTTAGCACGCACGTTTTTTCCAGCTGTCGAGGCAATGGCTGCTTCGGTCGTCTGTCCCGCTACCCTTTCCTTCCACCTGTCTTCATACGCTTCTGCGAAGCAACAGCAAGAGGGTCCCTGTTCGGGCACCACTTGCAGGAGATCAATGGACAACGCGTACACAGACTAATGTAATCCAAAGCATGCTGTTTATTCACCCGAATCTCGCTCGTTATATACCCACCAGCGCTGACCACGTGCTGGAAGCACAACTCTGATTGGTACAACTAACTCTGCCACGCGCTAAACAACATCTCCTGATTGGCCAGGCACTGCTGTCCAGGTGCCGCCCTTAGTTCCGCCTTCTGCCTCCTTTTTCTTGCTGCGTCACTGCCGCTGCACGTGCTGCACGTGGCCATCCTTGTGTGGCCTTGCTGGTGCCACAGAGTCTGGATTTGCTCACATGTCCATTCTTATGGAGATACCTCTCCACATCCCACATTTTCACAGAGCTGTTTTCCCCAGGGCTCAGCATCCATGCTCCCTCTCTCAGTGGAAACCTCACTCTTGGTTACATCCTGAGCTGACAGATTATACAACATGTCTATCTGGAAAACCTGAGCTGACCTTTGAGGACGTGGGTCCGTTGCCTGTCTGTGGAGTTTGTTTCTAAGTATTACCCTCTTTCCTCTCTCAGGCTAGCACTAGTCAGGGGCTGCCTTTGCCTTTTAAAAAGGCAGTTGCTTTGGCAGTAGGAGAGAGGACAAGTCCTGCTTTGCTCTTCCAGGACTATCTACTGGAAGAAAAGCCTGTGCACCAGCTATGATGCTCTCCTCTTGTATTCCCATCTTTGGGGCATGGTGAGCTCCTTGCGGCACTGATGACGGAAGGAGGGATGACACTCCCAAACCCAGTGACCTGTGTTCCTCATTATGGCAGGAATAACTGCTGCTGTTAATGTTGCTAATTTCAATATAAATACAATTTTTGCTTGCGTGTTCTAAAGAGCATCAGTAGGATCGGGCATAAGGCCATGGCTCTGCAAACAAAACTACTTGGATTTTGTATTCTGTTCAATGCTTGTATTGTGTCAGGCATAGTGGGCCTTAGACTGAAAGTGCCACTGTGTTATAACTAATAAATAATATCATCTGACAGTAATAGTTTTATTACTTTAGGAGTCAGACCCTTTAGTGGGGGATTTGCTAATTGACAAACATGTTGTTCAACTCTGTATTTCCATTAAGGAGACTGTACCAGGCTTTTCTGTGTCTTTGTACTGAGGTGGAAACTTGAAATCATTAATCATCATCATAATAAAATAAATAATAAATTATACAAATAAGTTGGACTTCAGTGCTTAATGGCTTGTTTTGGGATTCTGCCCACTGCTCCAGGCAAGTGAAATAGATAATGAGGGATTTCCCATGCTGGTCATAGCCTGTGTCTCTAGGCGACAGGAGAGGCAGGAGACAAAGGGAGGGTGGCACGATGATTATCACATCTCAGCTTTTGACTTGACAGCTCTTGCAGCCACATGGCTGCCCTCCCAACAGCCTGCCAGAGCATATCTGGAGTGTATTGGTCTTCTGTGCCCTGGCCACCTGAGACTGCCTCACTTGTGCCAGGGGCACACTCCAGAGCTCTGAGAGGCAAGATAGTTTTACACATAGGCATGATACTAGTCTGAAAATGGAAATTCTCTTCCTGGTTCTGCCACACACTCCTGGGGATGCCTGGGATAAGTTGCTTCTCTTCCAGCTTCCAAAGAACCATGGAAATACTAATTTCCACTGATTTTCCACCACCTTGCCCTTTTTCCTCTCACAGATGTTCTTTCAGGGATTTCAGAACACTTCTGCACTTTACTGATACAAAAATTGTTTGCTTCGCCTCTGCAAAATTACACTTAATCCACACTGATGTCCTCTCATGAAGATGAAAGACCTGTCAACCCTGCAGTGATGCATTTCTCAAGAGTTTTCATCATGAATAAAAGGGTCAACAATTCTGATTGGGTTGCTGGGCTTGTATGTGGATCTAGCTATATTAATTTCTCGTTGCACAGATTATTTTGAACATCTTAGAAATTATTTTTCTGCTTTATGAAGAAATCCTCCTTTGACAGAGGGATGCCACTTTTCTCCATGATATTTTCAATTCACTTTTTGTCTTCCATTCTAGTCACAGGTTGGTATTTCTTTACATCTATTAATTGGGGTGAGTGAGCGCTGCTTTGATGGGTTAGTCTCTGTTGTAAGCTGTACTGTAATCTGACTCTCCTCCAATAAACTAGATAGCATGGGATATTTTTTATTTCAACTACAAGATATGAAATAAAATGAAATGAGAGGAAATTGTGCCATATGGCATTCACATTCCATAAATCACATTTCTTACTCTGCCAGCTGTGAGTCCCCTTGTGTGCCTGGGTGATGATTCCTGCAGGCAGTTCTGGATGTGATCTGTGGGCAGCGTACGGCCCAAGCCCTGTCACCAGCTGAGGGAAGATCACGCTCTCTTCCAACACTGATTCTGGCATACAAGAAGAAAATCATGGCATTCATTTTCTTCCTTTCATTTCAGAAACATCTCTATTGTGTTTGTAGCTCTAATTTCAGCCTAGGAGGAAGGTAGAGGAAGGCATGGGAAGACGGTCTGTGTTAGGATAGGAGCACAAGACCAGAAGTGATTGAATTGCTTTCTCCACATCATCCGTACTTGTCAGCTGAGCCTGAGCAGCTGCTCACGTGTCGGGAGCAGCCTGTCAGGAGTGGTGACAGCCAGAAGGCAATTACTGCTGGAATTTATGCCTAGACCCACATGAGCCCTGAGAATGGGGGAGCCGAAAGGCAACTGAACCTCCCTGCACACGGTCCACCTCTTGGTGCTAGGCAGAGTTCATGTTTAGTGACTGGCTTTGCTGTGCTTGGGTGCCATGAGTGAGACTTCTCAAACCACACTGAAAAAAAAGAAATGAAAAATAAATAAATAATGCTGAGATAAACCAAAGACAATTGTTAGGATCAAGGAGATTAAAAATGTCTTTGGACCAAAACCTGTTTTACCATATGCTGCAAATCTCTCCCTTGAACTCCAGTTGAGCCAGACTGTTGCAGATCCAGCTTATTTTATTTTGGGGAGTTTGCAGACTGGGAACAGTTTGGGCAGTATTTAGTTATCTGTGATGTGAATGTGTAAAGTAGTGTAATGAAGTCAAGCCAAACAAAGCTTTTAGTTTGCAATACTCTGCAATGAAGTTTTTATGAATTTTGTTACTTGGCAGAGAATAACTCAGTACCATGTAGTCTTCAGCATCAAATGGTCCTCCTACTCTGCAAGAAATTTTGATATCTCAGTGTATTTTTCAAATATATTTTGAATTCAAAATCAATGGAAGTAAACTGAACCATGTAAGTAACTTACACTAAATTCATGCAAATAAAGTCACACAGGTACAGAAACATTTGCAGGACATTGCTCAAAAGGAAAATGGCTCTGGCCCCATTTAAAAGGTGCAAATAGCCTATTTTCTAATCAAAAGTATCTTTAACTGAATTATGACTTTCACTGGCATCTTGTAGTTTTGTTTTCAATATATGTCTTTGTACTCAATGATGGGACAAAATTTTACATGAGCAGAATTCAAATGTGCTGTTTTAAATTTATGTAGTGGAAAAAAGCCTGTTAAAGGCTATATAGTCCTCTCCTATACAGAAAGGACCAGTAGGCATATTTGAAATCTTAGTGAGCACAGGAAGGGAGGTAAAATTAGCATTTATTCATTATTTATCTGGCTTTTAATATTTATGACTAGCTCTAATTGTACTCTATTTTCTTTTTTATTTTTTGAGAGTGCCAGTATAGTTAGATTCTGTAGAAGTGGTATTTTGTGGCAAATAGCAGCATTGCTGATGCCAACTGTTTAAAAGCTTAGACTGAACAAAAAACTCTGCTTTCTTCATTCATCTTATGATTCCTGAGCCTTCAGATGTAGTGGGATCCCATTTCACGTTTTTGATAGGAGAGCTAAAAACTTTGAACTTTGACATTGTTATTTTTCCTCCTGCCAGGTGATATGTCCGTCTGGTGGTGTTGATGCAGACACTAGGTCCTTTAGCATCACTGTGGGATTCATTATGAAGTTGTGGGAGCTGGAATAGTGCATTAGGAGGTTTGCATTTCTGTGGTGGTAACTTTGTGATCCTTTAAGTGTCTAAGCAGAGATGGTAATGCTGAATATCTCACTTGGGCTGAACTCTTTGTATAGAATTTTACAGAGAAAAAATGTCTCAACCATTTTGAGGGCAAGGTCTGGTCTGTTTGCTGGTCTTTGAGAGTAGGCTGGCAGGCTGCAAGGTCCTGGTCTCTTGTGAGGAAAAAGAGCAAATGGTTTTTATAACACACAATAAAAGTTTTTGGTTCTTGCAAGGAATGAAGGATGTGGCACAACTGTGGCTATTTTGCCTCCTATCTCACAAGCTTGGTGAAGGGACTCAGCTCCCAGATTTGCCTTCAGACTCTGCCCTCTGCTCCAAAACACAAATCCAGAAACACAAATATCCTTTTCACCCCTTATCTCTTGCTGGCTTGGTGTGCTTAGCCTGGAATTGGGAGGATGAGGATATTTCCTTTTTTTTCTGTGCAGACTGTTAGCTCTAGAGCACTGGGTTTAGCTCCAAAAGGCAGATGGGTGGAAGCCTTTGTTCTGGGAAAAGCTCAGGTGGGAAATGCCTTGGAAGAGCTCATAAGCAGCAAGGCTTCCCAGCTCTAAGATACGAACGTTCAGGAAGCCATAGTTTACACCTGCTTCTCAGAGAACTTTTTGTCTCCTTTAGAAAATTTGTGTAGAACTGAGTGATCCAGCTGGAAAACATATCAATTAGAGATGCACTTTGAATGTATTAAGTGCTGTAAAAGTGCAAAGTTCAGTGCAAAATGAAAACAAAATTGGTGGATATTATGGCACTGATATCTCTGTGTCTCATTTTCCCTCCTGTGAAATTGTACTCTGTAATTTTCTAATGTATTTAAGATAACTAGAAAAGTTTAAGAACTCTGGGAGTCTGATGGTAACACAGTAATGCCCTTTCAGAATTGCAGGGTACAGGGATTGGGAAGCGACATTAAAAAATAAAAAAAACGCAGTTGGAATGTGAGATGGGCAACGATGACAAGTGCTATTTTCCTTGTTCAGGTGAATGATGCAATCCTTTTGTTTAATCATTGTCCTTTTTCTATATCCTTTAGTGTCTGTCAGAAGTACTGCTGCTGTGATATGCTCTGACCGAGTTCCCTGCAAGGGCAAGCAGAAGTCCAGGACATGTTTTGCAGTCCTGGGAAGCATGGCAGAGCATGGTAGGTCCTGCTTATCTAGACTTAAGCATGTGGTTTTCTAATACAGGCTTTATCCTGCTGCTTCTGAGAGCGAGGATGGAAATGAGAAATGTGGGTAGGCAGAAAACAATTGTGTGTTAAGATGTGCTTCTTCCTGGGGAATACAGTGTGTTCGTGCTCCCCCAGCATGATGAAATTGCTCCAGCTTCAGCGTTGACAGTTACTGTGACTAGCTGATGTGTCCTGCACTGTCTCAGTTAACAAGGCAGGAGAGCAGCCAAATACTAGAAGCTTTCAAGTTTAAGGACATGATTTCTCACTTTCTTCTTACCTAGCCTTTGATTTTCCCCGTCTTCTGAGGGGGCTGACAGTTCTCTTGTGTTTCAGGAGCACCCTTTTTCTCCAGTCTCCTAGCAATCAAACTTTGCCATTCTCTCCTATCTTTGATTGTCTTTGGTCTACTCGATCCTCCCTTTTCATTCCCAGTCCTCCCTTGCAGTGTCTCTGCCTGCCCATGATACTCCCAGCTCTCTTCCCCACCTCTTGTGAAAAGAGTGCTAATGGGCACTTTAAACCTTTCCTCTGCGGATGCTGTGTCTTCTGTCTATAGCATGAATCAGTGGATGGTGATGCACCTTTGTTGAAATCATGAGGGTCATGCTGACCTGTGCTTGCTCAAGTTCTGGTGGTGGTTAATGAGCAGCCCTGGGAGGCTGATCCCGGATGTGGCAGGTGAAGCTGGAGAAGAATACTGTGTACTGTGAGTTATTGTGCATTTGTTTTAGCCTGCCTGATCCTGTAAATGAAGGTCTAGCATTGTGGATCCCAGTGCTGAGCCCTGGAGATTACTGGGTAGGAATATTTGTAGGTACGCTGGCACCGGTGTTCGTATCAAGAGCTATTAAAAATAATGAGACGCTGCAGCTTTACTAATGATTTAAGAGGTTCTCCTTGCATCTCAGTATGAGGCTGATCTGCTGCAGCCATCTTCATGATAGTGTCTCACAGTGTTTTGTCTTTATGAGTACATCTTGTCCTGGCTTGTTTCAGAAATCTGCTCTTAGCTCTTAAGGTCTGCAATTGTTGGCCTGTAATTAGTACTAATATTACAGTGCTATTACTGCACTGGTCTGAACTGCTGGCTATTTTTAGATATGACATTGTTCAGGTTTTTGTTGCATAGCTTGTTTCTCTCATCATGAGTCAGCAGGCCACTGAGTATAAAGTAATGCTGGGATTTAGAACAATTAGTGTAGACTTATGCAGATACCAGTTAGCCAGTATTTACACAAATGTATCTTTAGATGGAGACCGTGGCCCAATCCCAGGCTGAGGGCGACTATGGTCAATATTCTCTTCTGGTGGCTTGAAATACTAAGTACCTGACTTGCTTCTGGAACAGGTAGTTGAGTGGATTTACACGTAGTCTGCAGTGACATCAGATGCTCAGCATGCCCACAGGTCATGTAGGTAACTGAAACTGTGAATTGTTTGTCAAGAAGCTAAATACTATTAATGTCTTATTGAGAAAGAGCCAGGTTTATGCCTTATGGAGGACTAGTAACAGGAAGACTATCTTCATGAAAGCTTGGGTAAAAACTGGGACATGTGCTGTCAGAACCCACAGCTAATGTCCAAGTTCTCTCAACTTGCATCTTCTCTTTGAATAGTAAAATGTTAGCCCTTCGGTGGCTGTTGTGTCCTTGAGTCTCAGGCAATATTAAGCATAGATTGTGCAGCTTTTGTGTAGAAGCGGCAGCTTCGTATTTTAGAGATCTTCTTTGAACACCCTTAGGTTTTATTGGCAAATAAAACTTTATTCTCTTTTACTTTCTCAGCACTGTCATTAAAGAGAACTTGCTTGCTATTACACCTCTAAACCAAAACCAAGAGGCAATACATGTAAAAACCCACAGAGCTTGGTGAAGAAAAACCCTATGTAACTGTTGAAGATACAGTCCTTGATTCTGCAGGAGAAACTTTTAAGATTTTAATATTCCAGAGAGCAGGCCAGTCTACTTAAAGGCTTAGGCTGAATGAGAGGTAATTAAAGCTAAATTAGAAACAGGCAGTTTCCATCTGTGATTTTAGAATCCTAGAAAATACTTATATTAGAGGGGAAGACGTCAGAGCATAGAACTAGAAAAACAGAAATCAGAAGGCTACTACCTACCTCCAACATGGATGTTTGCTGCCCATGTGTACTAAGCAAGTCCTCACAAAGAAAGATAGAAGTGGGGTCAGAAAGCAAAATGGCATTCACCCTAAAATAAAGCTAGTTCTGTGGAGAAATTAATAGAAAGAGAAATACTTAAAAGGTTTAATTTTAAAAAAAAATCCCAAGAGTGAGAGCATGCAGTTAATCCATTATGATGTTGCAATTATTATGAATTATTCTTTAAATTTGATAGCTTTCAGAGGTATCAACAACAAATGAGCATTTAATTTTTTCTATAGAACCTGTCATTGTTTTACCTATACTGGCTGGCTAATTATTGCTTAAATCTCAGGAGTATTATGAAGCTTAATTCATGAATGTGTTTAAAGAGTTTTGATGCTCTGTGCTAAAAGATAGTATCAATATAAAAATAATAAGCAGTTACATTTTAGTATAATTTCAGGATTTCATGAGTTGATGAATCTCTCTAACGTGCCCCCAGGTTGATTTATGAAAATGTGCACATTTTCAGTTTCAGATTTCAATGATTTGTACACTGCCCTAATGTTTTACGCTGTACTTCAGAAGGAAATTTAGTGATAGTTATAAAAGCTGCATTTCTATATAGTGGTGTTTTAAGCCTTACTTACATTTCCAGTGAGAAAAATACATCCAGAGACACAACTGAGCAGGGCTGAAACTGCTGCGTGCCATGAGCAGACAGCATGTGGGAAGTTGTGGGTCCAAGCCTGTGACCCCACCATCCAGGAGGTTGTCAGCAGCTTTCCATGTAGAAGACATGAGTCTGTTCTGCAGATGGAGAGAGGATGTTTCAGCCCTTTCACAAAAGTTCTGTATCCAGAATCCATATTCTCTCTTCTGTCAGGAAAGAGAAGACCTCATGACTGGAGTGGCTGAATATTGTAATGTTCAGTCACAAAAACCAAAGGCATTGTAAGTGATCTGGTGAAGATGGAGTCAGGACACTCCTGAGCACCTCCAGGTACAGCAATCACAGACTCATTTCTCTGGGTGTGAACATAAACCTCCTCCATAGGTAAATGCAAGAAATTAATAGCCTGATAGAACTATCCTGTGGACACTCATGCAGATACATGAAATGCTAATGTGGTTGTTCGCTGGAATGAAAAACTGCCTCCCTTCAATAAGGGACTGCAGCGAACAGAACAGAAATATTTCTCAGATCAGTTTTCCTCTCTCTGATTACTGAGCGATCTGCCCTCCACAGGAAAGCAGAAAAGAAACCCTCATAAAAAAATTTGGATACCAACTAAATTGAAGTGTAGGGGCTTTTTAAAATTATTTTTTTTGTTTCTGGAAATATCTCTCCTTTTTAGGGAAATAAATATATCTTTATTAACCTTGCCAGGAAATACTGTTGAAGATCAGCTCTTTTTAGCATTTCATTTCTAAATGCATACATGTGAAATTTCTAGCTTCAATGAGTTTCTCAGTGATTAATATAACTCCTCATTTTGCCCCACTGCACGACCTGCTTGTCTTACGTGAGCTGAATCAAACAGCTTTTTTGCAAACTTCTGGGAGTAGTGTACCCCAGCCAGCCATCCATCAGGCATTCCTGTGCCTCATCCCCAACTTGACTTGCAGCTGGTTAGGTCCTTCAGTTAGTGCATTCTTCCCCATCTCCTTGCAAGTACATGTTTGGGAGGGCAGGATGACTGGGAGGACTTCATGGGCAGCATGTGTGAATCCTCTTCTTCCTTCATTGCCCCCTGTCCTCTGCTGCAGCTCCTGGCTTCCTGGGCTTTGTTCTCATGAAGCTGCCACACACTTGTCTCACCCAGCCTCTCTTCTTTCTGCTTCGTTCGACACTAGAAGGTGCATAGGTCACATATCCTTCCTGCTCCATTCCTTCCATGGCTCTGTCTTAAGAAGTCAAAGTAATTTTATGCCAGGTCTTGGATTTTGAATTCATGGCCTTCTTGGCCATTGGCCATATGGGAAGAATGGGAATCTCCCAGAGTGTCCTAGAAAATGGAAGGCTGCTGACTCCTGTTGCGGTGCTCCAGGCTCCAGAATTGAATACTGGGCAGCATTGAATCAGTCTACCTTTTTTTTTTGTTGTGACAAAATACAGCTTGGGGATTAATATGGTGTGGAGAGACAACTCCAGCTGCCTCTGATTTCCTCACTAAGAGCCCATCTGTCTAACTGCCAGGTTGTGATACAGTTGTATTGCTAGTTGTGTTGATTCATACTCTCTTTCCTAATGATGCACAGAGATCAATTATCTGTGTGTTGTTTCCAGTGCGTGTATCTGCCTTTCATGCAGTCCCTCCTGTGGGGTTATTGGTGTCCCTGCAGAGCATGAGAAATGGATGGGACTCTTGCAAACAGCTTCTCTCCTAATATATGAAGAGATCCTGAGGAAGAAACTGGGAAATTGCTTCCCTTCCCTTACAGTGTTGTGTGATATATGTGCATGAGTTCTCTCTATATGGGTTTTAATTTCTATTTGATTTCTTCATTAAAAGGTGCCTCACTTATCTTCTTTTAGTTTATGGCTAATAAGCAGGTAGGCAAGTTTTTCAGTATCATGTCAAGACTGGAAAATAGATGAGAGTGAGATGGCTCATTCTCAGTGCAGATAAAAAAGGCTTGGGAAAAATATCCTGAATATGCCTACCCCTTTACCCTGAGGCAGTGGTTGCACCCATGGGCCACTGAGGGCCTCAGACTCCCAGATATGGCAAAGAATCAGCATGTACTTGTTCTATTTGCATTCATTTGCTACCATTTACTGTTACTGCAACATTAGAGATTTTGGCAGTTAATTATATTCTGCGTTGCTTCTTAGCTGCTCCACTAAGGACTAAGCAATGTACAACACTTAAACAGAGCATCATCTTGCTTCAATCATATTGTGGTATGTTTTGCTTTCTTACTGTAGGCTCTTGACTTTTCATTAGATTTTTAAAATACTGATGTTAACCCCGAGCAGACTGAGATCTGCATGGTGAGAGATAAATCCTCTCTCAGGACATATTGCTACAGATGAAATGTGAAAGTGCTCAAGCTCATTGGATTAATTTTTCAAGAGAGCCAAGTGGCTGAATCTGCTGGACCGTTTGCTCACAGCAGCCAGAAAAGGACAGTGTGTGGTGAAGCCCAGATACGGTGTTTATCCATGAGGCTGCCCTACATCTTCTGGCTTCAGTAACATGCTGATTGCTAGATTAGCAAAATGCCTCATTAAGACTTGTTACTTTTACTAGGTTTGTTTTGACTGGACACATTAACATGTTAGGAAGTAACAGGACTTTCTGTACAGAAAAGGAGAGTTAACTTTATCTTAGCTTGACTTGGCAGAAACAGAACCATGCCACTGAACCTAGCTTTTGCAATATGTTGAACTTTGAGTATTTATTCATTCTTAACTATATGAAACTTCTTTATATGAATATATTCTCACTTATGCTGAACAAGTATTTAAAATGCTAAATTCTTCCCAGATTTCATTTTTTCAGAGTCCTTACTATGATAGAATCAAAGAATAAAATTCACTGGCAATGTAGTGGCTTTGTCTTGTGGTTTTGTGTGCTTTCCAGTAAGCAGAAAAATTTTACCTTTGTACTCTGCCGGGCCAACACCCTGTAAGAGGTGACATGATGCTTATTTGTTAGGCTGGTTGGTCTGTTTTAAAAGAATTGAATTACAGTCTGAGCGTGCACAGTATGTCAATGAATAGCAGTGTTGCTGTCTGGCAATGTTTCTGGAGGTTTGCTTGGAATTTTTTTTTCTGTTTCATTACTTAATGAGGGAACTATGGGACTATGTAAAGGAACATTAGAATTACCAATTTGTATCACACTGGTAGTTCACCAACTCTAGTTATGATCACAGCTAAGTGCATCAGAGGAAAGTATAATAATATGCAGCATAGAGTCTACTTCACAATTTGTCTACACAAAAATTACCTTCTTAACTTCTCCTGTCTGTTCTTCTTCCTCCCTCCAGTTGTATAGATGTGCTTTCTAACATTACTTTCGAATTTTCTATTTATAAGCTGCGCTGTTGTTCCTGGGTTGTTCTGGTACAGAATTATTTGGGTCTACAAGTCCTGATGTTCCCCTGTCTGAAGCCATTTCCTAACCCTGCAGGTTAGGTCCCATCTGGGCAGACTTCAGGTGGCAGCTGATCCCCAGGGAACCACGACAGATAACAGGATGTCTGAGAGGTGTCTGTGAAGGGAGGGGAAATGTTTTTAGAACAGAAAGCAACCCTGCAGGAAAGCTAGGAATATGCAGATTTGGGAATTAACCTTGCTTAGCAAGGAAACTAGGTATTGGGCAGGATGGAAACTTCTTTGTGCGTTTTATATTCTCAGAATATAATTCTGTCAGATGACTGTGGAATGTGTCAGGCTGGGTGGAAATACTTTTGCTGCCAATTATTCTGTGGGGAATCCACCAGCCTCTAGTGAATATTTATTTTCTTGCCAGCTCGTCTTTGCCACTCCTTGCTGCATTACTGGCTACCTGCGAGTTGGGTGTTCACAGCACAGCGTTGACACTTCACATCACCCAAGTGAGCCTAACAGGATTTTAAGGTGCTTGATCTCATCCCAACCATTTGACAGCTAAACATATAGGCTATGAACTTAATTTCCTCCATCAGTCAGGTCTCTGTTTGCACAGATGTCAACAAGTGACAGCAACGTGTTGAAACGTGCTGGTGCAGGAAGCGGCTTTACAAGAGGTGAGCCTGGTCGTGCTGTAGAGGCTGTGCAATTCAACTAGCTAGGGCAAAAAACCCACAACAAATGCAATGGAATCAGGTATATTTGTACATTTTTGTAAATAAACAGAATTGCATCAAAATCCCACTTCCTTGAATGCCGGAGGAGTCAGTCAGTAACCCAAGGCAGCGTCCTCGTTCACATCCTCAACACTCGGACAGGGGGTAACTCCCCAAGGCTTTCTCTGAAAGCTGCTGCACTCACCTCCTGCTGCACTTGTTCAGCCATGCTCAAGGTTTCTTCTGATGCAAGCCATCTCTCCAGGCTTCTCATACTGAGCTGTCACTCACACACGCATTTCTGACTGAAGCCATTCTCTGCAGAGCTTCACCGTTCAAGGTTCAACAGCCTTTGGCCTTCCCTTGGTTTGGGAGTAGAGAAGGGATGAATACATACATCTCTGTCAACAAACATCTGTCAAGGACTGTTTAGCTGACTGGTCCCCAAGGCAGCTCTGTGTCTCTGTAGCTCTGTCACATTTTTTTTAGGTTTCTGTGAATTTTAGATTTTCTTTTAATCCTTTTAGGAGACTAACTACTTGCCCATAAAGGGATGTGATACCACCATCCCCTTATTGTGGAAGGTAGGTAGGTTTCTTCTGTATTTAAATGGAAGATTGATCACTTCCAGACATAAATACATTAAGCTAATTGCTTTACAAATACCTAACTTTATTAATTTAAACCAAAACTTTTCAGTGACTTCTGGCTGTCTTGCAACTTTTGCCAGCTCAACTTAAACTGCACTCTTTTTCTACAAATAAACTGTTAGTTAATATACTGACCCAGTCTTCCATGCTAGTCTACGGTTCTGTTTATAGCAAGTTGAAACCAGCTATGCCTTGGTAAACTGCATGCTTTTGAATCAGTTTTATCAATTGATTAAAAAATTTAAAAATTTTATCAATTTCTCATTACTGTCGTGGAGGGCTCTACTCTGGAAACATGAGAAGTAGGTGCATCTATCACGAGTTTCAGTTTGATGAGAAAGGTTGAGTATTATCAGTATCACCAAACAGGAGTTTGGTGAAGTGGATGCTCATTAGAAACTCAGGAGTGCTCATTGAAAGATTAAGTGAACTGGGACACACTGTCTATCCCTCTCATGCTGCCCCCCCGATGGAGTAGAAGAAATGGATGAATTTCTCAGAGAGAGGCATCTTTGGATGAATCCCTTTAGAATTATTTTATAATAGAACTGTGGCTTGCAATATCTTAAATAACTTTTTTTTCCCTAAATATGCAAGAAATTATTTCCACCTTTCGTAAAGGTGTTTTCTATTGTCTGTTTTGGAGTTACTAAACCAAGCCATTACCATTTAAATATCCTTAAATGAGGCAGTTTGTATAATGACTGAAGAGCAGTAAAAACAAGACAATGTGCTTCTAAGGCATTTCAGGGACCTAGTTAGATTTGGCATCTTTTAATTAGAAGCTTAGCCTTGAGCTGTAGGATTGCCACAATTAATTTGGACTGTTACTAATGAATTTTCTGAATACATTTTTATGCAAGTTATTGCTACCCAATTGCTGGAGGCCAGGGAGTGCTGGGGAACCATACGAGCAGTTGCAATAATGTCTAGGACGAATTGCTTCTTAGGGCTTGGCCCTATCAATTGCTTGGTTTTCATCAGCTTCGGTGATTTATTTTTCACAGAATCAGAGTCAGAAAATATGAAAGCAATCAAGTAGGTTTGCTGTAGAAAAGTATCATCTGTTGTTATTTTTCAGCAAGTGCTGAGGAAATGGTATCTTTGGGCTGCTGCAGATAGAGTCCTGTTCCTGGCTTAGTTGAACTTTGTGACTTGTGAGTTGTTTCTGCCAAGACACTCCACAATATTAATTTTTAGCTACATCAAGGTTTGGGGGCAGGATGTACAACTTCTTTGAGGCAACATTTAGATGTATTATGTCCCCTTTGCCAACTTTTGTACTTAGCAACTGTGAGTCAGACCTTCCAAAGTAATGAGATTAAAAACAGTGACTTCTTTCACTTTGCCATCTGTTTTGTGAGTTGTCAGGTGACAGTCTCGACAGGTTTTTAGCTTTTCTTTGTAATCAGAAATTTACACTATTAAAAAATATGAAAGCTGAGAATTTCACTTAGTTTTATCATTCTGGGACGGGGAGCTTTGAGAAACTCTAAATGTCAGGAAATTTGGAAGAAGTCATGAGTTAACAGGACTGTGGTGGGACAATAGAGTCCTCCCTTGGTTCTCCACGTGAGCCTGCAGGAGGGCTTGCATGCCTCTCCCAGCAATATCGAGGGATCAAAGTCTTTCAAGGGTTCAAGGCCTTCTGATCCAAGAGGACACAAGCCAGGAGTGACTGACAAGTAAATGATACTAAGGAAGCAAAGACCATGGGTGTGGTCTCCTTGGAAGAGCTGTGCGGGATCCCAGCCACTGCTTGCTTGTATCCTCTGTGTTTGGTACCTGTGTATGGATGGGCAGTTGAGGAAATGACATTTCTTCTCAACTGTACTTAAACCCTGTCAAAAGTGGATTACTTGGCTCATGTGCAGCTGTGCTGTGGAGACAGCTGATGTTCACATACTTCTTTATGTGCTGTGAGAACCCTTACTCTTGGTGTAGGAAAGGTCATGGTCTGACCCAACCTTTCTATGTGACAGTGGCGCAGTTTTTATCTGCCCTTGAAGAAAAGAGAAGAAAGTTTTTCTGAATTTCCTCTCTGTTAGTGAGCATAAGGATTTGCTTGTTTTTCATAGAGAGCTGAGTGACGTTAGGAGAACAGTGTTTAAAAGACAGAGCTCCTGATGGCATTCAGAGCTGGTTTTCAACTGCTTGTCAAAGTGAGTGCAGTCTGAGCTACTGGGGCACAAGGATAACTCCTAAAATTAGCAATAGTGGTTTGCTTTTGCACATTCTGACCCCCTCAAGATTCTGTAGCTGTCTTCAATCAGGAATTAAAAATAAAAGGGTCCTGTTAACCTTGTATAATTCTTAAGCAATGGGCAAATAGACGAATGACTGGAGAAGATGTCAAGAGAGAAATTACTCTTGCATTTCACAGAAATAAAGTAGGAAGTTGTTATCTTTCTGAATTTCCATGTCTGCATCACATTTGAAATTGATATCTCCTAACACGATTTAAATAAGTTGTGAATGTACTTCTCTGATTTAAAAAAACTGATTATTTTATCCCATGGAAGGTCTATGCATCATCTGAATGACACACGTTTCAGGAGCTGCTTGTGCTCTGCTGAAAAGTCATTAGACTAAGGATGAGGGATGGTGTTTGTTAGAAACTCAGCAATGTAATTATGTGCAGGAACTCTGCTACAGCCTTTGGTGATAAACTACAGTCTAGATCCAGTCCTTGGAATCCAGACGGTGCTTCCTTATGAATTACTTAGCCTGGCTCAATGCTGAATCTCTTCTCTGTAGCCTGATGCTGTGTGACATGCTCCCACCCTGTGGGAAATGTGAAGGCAGTGGCCAAAAGAGCATGTGTGTGATAAAAACATTTCCTTTCAGTATTTGTATTGCAGTCTCGCTTCCTTTTTTTTGGATATGTCTAAGTGAAAAGTGTCAGCTTTGCATGCAGAACTCAAATGTACTCTTTTCATTCAGCCAAGCTAAGACTTAGTGACATGTATTAAAAACAAAACCCCAACAACCAAGTATCTGGTAGTTTAGGCATTTTGGTAGTGATGTCTATGTGCTCTTTGATCTGTCCAGGCATGTGGAGTCCACAAGCTGTGTTCTGGAATTGGGGTAAGTTGAGAAATGAACTTTTAGAGTAAGTTGTGTTAACTTTAGAGAAAGTTTGATTTCCCCACCCTCGATAACACTTTCGCTTCATATCAGCTCTCTCACTTATGCACTATGTTCTTACGACTTCATTGACGCTCTGCATGCTGACAACCAGCTACAGCGTGGTGCTTATGGAAGTGGGTTGGCTAGAGGGAAGGATGTCAAGGAGAGGAGGCACAAACCACACTTGGCATGCAAAGGGGGCTTGAGAGAAAGAGGTGGGTCATTGTCTTCTATTGTTTCTGTTCTGTCAGATGTGTCTGCTCAGATGTGCAAGAAATTGCCTTTTTTAAAGCTGCTAGAGCGGTAGAGGAATGAGAGCTTTAATATTACCAAGGAACTGAGAAGATCTGGACCTGTGCTGAGATTTGCAGTAGGTGTCTTATTTAGTATATTCCCAGAGGAATTTTTGTGGTGAATTGTCTGTACGTCTTACTGAAACAAGTAGGAATCCTTAGAGAAGATAATCTGATTTCAGGAGACTAAAGAAATTGGGAGGGAAAATCAGAACTGGGCAGAACAAAGGGAGATCTATCAGGCTGAAGGAAGCCAGCTTTTTCTCAGAAGATGAGGTATCTTTAGGTAAAGCCAGGAAGCCCATATAAAACCTGCTACAGGCAACTGTTTATTTTTGTTGTTATAACTCACATGGATTGTTTTGAAAGTGGTTGACAAAGTTAACTCTGTTCTCATACCTCAATCCAACTTAGTCCTTGGATACCAAGGCTGGTAAGAAGAATAGGACCTAACTTTTGCTGAAGTATTGAGGATCCAGAAATAGTCTTTACTGGATTATTTTTAGGTATGTCAAACTATCCTGAAAGAAATATCATTCCACTTTCTCAGATGCACTTCTCATAAGCCAGGTCTTTGACTTTTCTGAGCTTTAATTAGCAAAATTTGCATTCTCTTTTACTCAAAATTAGGTATGGCAAATGACGTTTGTGTAACGATTTTTTATCCTTGAAAAAAATGGGGTAATAATTAGCCATCTTTCTTACATATTTGATTTGTTCATGTGGAGTTCAAGCCAGTCCTCCTTGAGGCTGGTTATTTTGCTAGAATGGCAAATGCTTGTCTATGGTCTTCATCAAATGAAGACCTTGGGAAAAACTGGGATACTATATTTAGGTGAAGGACACTCTTCCTTTCTGTCCCCACACCTAATTTAAAGAATCCAGGCAATTGGTAAGCTGGTGACATTTTAGCAATGCAGATTCCACCTGACTAGAATTCAACATATGTCTAAGTGTGTCATGGTGATCTAAGCCAGACAGGTGCTTTAGGTATGCCTCAGAGCCTTCTTTTACAGGTGACACTGGGCAGCTCAGATGGCAAGTCTTCCTCTTGTACCGGCAACCCCCAGGCATATGGCACAAAAGTAGCTGGAGATAGCGAATAGGCTCACGGGTTTGAGTTCGCTGAGGAAACAACCTAGAAGAGGCTGAAAGCAAGTTTAGGTGCTGTGAAACCCCATGCAGCAGCCATTTGGCTGCTTCTGAAGAGTAGATCAGATAGGACTGGTTGGGCTGATCTTTCAGCTCCCCACAGATTTGCATCTATATTTTCTGTGGCAGTTCAGGTAAAGGAAACCCCTCTGTTTATGTGGGGGTGTCTCCGTTTAGGGCTCAGGGCAACCCCCACGGAGCAGAATTAGTTTCACCCCTCTTCCCCCTCCCCTCTTGAACTCCCAGGGGAGGAAGAAAGGCCTCACACAAAGTTGGAAAATTAAGATCACAACTTTTAACAGGGAGTAACAAAAGGGATATCAGAGGAAGGGAAATATACAGAGGTAACAAGGGAAGGTATATATGCAAATATATACAACACCGATCCTCAGATGCCACTGGATTTCTCCCGAGCCACGTGGAGTTGTAGCAGCCACAGAGCCGTCCGGAGCCAGCAGCAATCCCAGTGAGGAAGGGGTGAGTGGAACTTCCTGTGTCCTTTTATAGAGTGTGGCAGGAAGGGGAGTGGAATAGTCGCTCCACCTGTCCCTCTCCTTCCCCAAACCTTAAACCACAACAGGGGGTTTTGACATGGGAGTAAGGAGCCTTATGAATGCACTGTTTGCAAAAGACTGCTTTGGAGACTTGTGGTAAGTTTTCAGCCCTCTGCATATCAGCTAAAATATACTGGTCTATTTATTTCTGCCTTTCCTAATCCCTGAGAAGGGATTTTTTACCAGATGAGAACCCAGGTTACAGATTCAAAGACTTACAGCTGAATTTTTTCATGGACTCATCACGTGCCTGTTGGTAAAACCATCTGCAAATAATCTGTAATTTGGGGTGTCTCATCTAAAGACTTCAATCTCTGTTGCTAAAAAATGAGACTAATGTATATAACACAAGAATATTGTGTAGAATAACTCACTGTATCTGACTATTGAAGAGCTCTTTGCAGGTGTAGAGTGCTTGTTAATGGCTAATTAGAATTATTTAACAGTACTTCCAGCCATCAAAACTCCGCTGTCCCAAATGAAACCAAATCAATCTTTTATTCTAACCTGTATATAGAGCGTAATTTTTCCAGCCATAACTGTGTTTAACTTGTCATTTTATTCTCATCTGATCCACTTATTAGGTCTTGACAGCGAATTGTGTTCTATTTCATTTGTCTCAATAGCTCAGATATTCCTAGACTTCATCCTGAAAACCTTTGCACACAGTTAACTCATTAAGTCCCCATTTTGTTTAGTGGAGGAATTGTCCCATTTCAAGCAGTTGAGGGGTGAGAGCCCTACTCAGTAAGTAGGGGTGCAGGTTAAAATATCAGTATATGCCACACACAGCAGGAAGCTTTTTAGACTGGTAGAAAAGGGACGTGATAGATTGACTGCTTGGGCAGTAGATCACCCATTTTAAGTATCACAAAGCTGCAGAGAGCCTTTTTCCAAAGAAGGTATCTACTTTGTCAGTTCAAATATACTCCAAAACAGCACATGCTTCATCTCTGCCTATACTAAGACACAACAAACTATAATAACACAAGATTTTCTTCTTGGTTTCACTGGGTGGAGACAAGTTCCTTATTCATTTACTCAGAACAAGTGTCAGAGCTGGCTGTGGAAAGTAGCACAAAAATGATGATCATTATCTGTAATTTCACCGTAATGTTTATCAACGTGTTTCACAAAAGTGATTTCCTTTATGAGGCAATTTCATGCCTTACTGCTTTCAAATGCATCTTGCTGCTACCTTCAAATGTACAGTTTTAGGAGGCATTTTCACAAAATTTTTTTCAGTTCCCTAGTTTTAAAATATTCAATATACTCCAGCACGAATGTCCTTAAGCTTTAGAATCTATAGATCTACTGTGTTTACTTTTAATTTCCTTTTTAGAAATACTCAATTACTTATAGCAGCGTGTGATTGATACTTTTGCAGCCTCTTGGAATCCGTTTGCTTGGTTCAGCAAAGGTTCACTTTTTGAAGGGCACAGTGGGAACACATTGTTATTAAAGTAGTTTTCGGCAGTTTCCCATTTTCTTGTCCTTGCATGTACTTAGCTATTTCAGCATTCGTTATGCTGTGCTGAAATCCTGTCTCCACAAGCTTGATTCCTACTCCAGGTGGATGGTGTATTCTCATTTGTACCCTTTCAGGTGTTGTGGTTGAACTTGCATTCTAAGCAAGAGAACAGAGGCTTGACCTAGAGCTCTTTGAAATCAACCTTTCTGTTTACCCTTCTTAGGCTTTATAGTGAGTTAACAGCATACTCCAGTCAATTGCAGAAGCAGCACAGCCCTTTCCCCAACTCTCCCTGCCCAAAGCCCAGCACAGAGCAGGTTGTCATAATTTCTTTCATCCTTCTGCCAGCTTTTTTTTCAGTTCAGCCTGAGTGTCTGCTGTCTGATGTTTCTGTCATGGGATGTATGTTTTAGAGTAAACAAGGTTTGTTTTAATTTCTCTATGATAAATTGCCTGTAAAAAAATAACAAAGGTTGCTTGAAAAAGCTAATTGCATGTAGTCAGTCTAAAATGCATCAGTTAGTGTGTCTCATTTCAGAGCTGGAGACATATGTCTGAGCCCCTTGCTCTGCTCTCATGTCAGAAGCTGTTCCTAGTGAACGCTGCTGGAAACAGGTACCTGCTCAAGCAAAGCAAAGGTACAGGGCATGGTACTAACCTCATCCAAGTGAGCTCTTGTGCTCCAAACTACAAAAAGGAGCACATTTGCTGCACCATCTGAATGGGGAGCGGGCCAGAAAAATAAAAAGGAGCCAATGAGATGCACCTGAAGCTAAATGTGTAACGTATTTAGCAGGGTGAAGTTTGTATTAATGTGGAAGTGGGAATGGTGAGCATGTGTCAGAGAGTGAGAAAGGAAAGAAAACTTCATAGTTATTGGAAAGCAAAATGTTAAAAACCTGTATGTTCAGATCTGATGCTAGTCAAATTTCTTATGAGTTTTGAATAATGATACTAGAACCCCTTGAACCTAAATATTCTTGTATTAAAATTAGTCCTGCTAGATGTCAGGGTAAATCCAACAAAAGAACTTCAGTGTCCAGAGATGAAAACATACCTGTGTCGGTCCTCTCACCCCTTCCTGCCTGCTTTAACCACCTTGAACTTCTAACCAGGAGGAATCAGGAAAAGACACTGTGTTGGATTTGCAGTAAAATTTGGCCGTGTGCATATGATGTAATTATGTCATGCCAGACAATAGCTGTATTATGTCACCCTGATTGAAAATAGGCTACTGCCTATCATGATGTCAGTCTGCACAATGCTGTTGATTTGGCAGACTTTTAAGCAAAAGAATTATAACCTCTTTCCTTTTGATCACTTTATTAAATCCAGATAGATCTTTCATCCAAAATGTCAAGGAATCTGCCAGCAGCTTAGCAATTAATGAGAATAATGACCTGCTGTAAAACAAATAGTGGTGAATGAAAAGTACAGGTCATGTCCACATTTGCTAACAAGATACAGGTAGGTTTTTCTTCAGCTGGTCTTAATTCTCATATCTAAAAAAAGACATAGATACAAGGGAGAGTCTGTTAACTGCAATTGAAATCAGGTTCCTGTTTGAGAGCTCAAAGATTTTGGCTCACAAATAGGGACAGCTTATGCTAAGTCTGCTGCAGCAATTCTGGCCCCAAGCTTTTTACTCTGCTCTTTTTCAAAGATTTCTGCCCCTGCTGCTGGGATTGCTTAGCTAATCATAAAGCAGTTGCAGATCTGCTTAAATCATAGCAGGATGCACTGGGAAAGACCAAAGTTGATGCCATTTTATGTTAATATGCCAGATTGATACAGCATCTTTCACCAGAAGCTGAGCTAGTCCTGTAAGGAAGGGTGGGACATATCTAAAGTTGCCAGATTGTTGGGACAGAAAATTCTCCTAAGCTTTCCTAAGCTCATCTATGTCTACTAATGAATCAGAGCTTTAATTCCCAATTAATTAAACGGATGAACTCAGAGAGAGTTTTGTACTTGAGTATTTTTAAGGATCAAGCCCTTAAATTCTTAAGTTATTTTGATGGTAGGACTGAAACTCCTGAATCAGTTAGACTTTGCAATGTTGTACCTAAAATAGTGTAATTCCATTTAAAAATTCATACAGCTCAGATACTATCTGTAAAAAATGTTTTTGATTTTTTAAAAAAGTGCATACTCTGAGGAAATTTTCTGGTTCACATTTATAATTAAAAGGGACTTATTTTAAAGCATAAATGCTTTACATTTTTGGACAAACATGGAAGTGAAACTGTGTTGTATTTTAGTGTCAATTTTAACAGTACTTCTACTTTCTTTTCATGTTGACACAGGCCATGTTGGTAAGATTTTATCTGCATAAAAGATAAGAAACATCCCTATTACAGTGCCAGGGAAGGCGGGTGAAAGCACGACTTAAGTCAGAGGCAAAACTCTTGCCTCATTTAGTGAAACCAGAGTTTCCTAGTGTGTTTAAGAATATGTTAGTTCTTTTTAAAAAATCTTGTTGTTTCCCTTATAATAGAACAACAGAATCTCCTAAGTGCAAGAGCAAAAAGAGTCACTGTACAAGCATAAGCCTCTAAAAACCATTGGAGACATTATTGCTTGAAGAATATGGGTTTATTTCCATTTATTCAGCATGTGAAGATACATCAGTCATTTCTCATATGTGTATAAGTATCAAAGCCAAAACTAATCTTTGTCAGGTCCTGCGTGGGAGAACCTTCAAGCTCCCAGTCACTTGGATACAAGTCCCAGCTTCTTGCTTGGCCTCCAAGAGGGCACATCAAAAAGTCTTTTTCACTTGTTTCTGAAACACCAGCTCTTTCCTGACTCTCTGTACTGTCTTCTCCGAGCTACCAAGCCAGTGGCATTGTCAGTGTAGCCATCAACTCCCATTCCTGCTCCCCCCATCCCTTGCTTCTTTCGGTCACATGGCCCCATGATGTGGAGGATGCAAACTGCACCCCTCCTAACACATGGTGGATTTCTTGGTCAGTGGCTTCATTCCAGTTCAGAAAGATGTACTGTCTTTTCTCAAACGAGTGTTATTTTCTAGGGCTAAAATGGCCAATGGCTGTTTTGGCTTATAATGTGGCCTCCACTTTGGCTGGGGTGCTGACCCAGCTGCGAGATCTGCAGTGTGAGCATCTTCTGATTTCAGAGAGGTGCTTTTCATGCTGCTTATTCTGTTCAAATGCTGCATGTTTTTTGCTCTGAGCCATTTCCTGACCGCTCACTTGAAATTTCTGATTAATTAGATATCATCAGGTTGAAATGTAGTTAATTACAAAAACAGAGGTAATTGCTTCAAGTATGATGCTTGCATATATAATTTTTTTCCTGTTGTCTCCTCCTTGCTTGTAATTCTACTGTTGAAAAACAATCTGGTTTTTGTTTGCTGTGGAAAGACCCCATACAAAGAGGAGACACAGCTAGAGTTCAATTGTGCACAAAATGTCAAGTGAAAGTATGAGAAAATGAGGAAAAGGAAATAGTTTTTTCACTACCTCTTTGAAATCTAGTAAAGGGGCCCGAGTGTGGTAAAGTTCAGACCTGGCCATTTACCTTTAAAGTAGACCAGTGAAAAACAGGTACTTCTAGCAAGGAATTCCTGTAATTTCTCTTTATCTAGTGTGTACCCGCTTCTCCTGAATAGGTAGGATTTTGGAGATGTCCACAGTAGTCAAATACACCTGTTTTTTATCTTATTACATGGAGCATCACATCCAATTGGGCTTATCTGGTATGCTGTATTTAAGTGATGGCTGCATTTCATTTATCAGCTTATAGTATTTTATGCACATAAACATGACAAAAGGCATGCCAAAAGGCATTTGGATTGAAATGATCCATTAATATGAAAGACCAAGACATCAACATCATTTGTATTCTGTGTACATGCTCATGCTAATTTATTTTGTTTTCAGAGTATCCACTGATACTCTGACTGCCTTTCCGACTCCAAAATAATTAAAAGCATCAGTTGTAGCCGAAAGGTTAGTCACAGTGATTTAGCTCTGCTGGTAATGTGAATATATAGACTGTTAATATGGTGTGGGGCAGCAATAGCAAACATGAATCTGTAGCTATACTGAGTATTCACCTTTCCAAACAACAACTCATCTCTCTGTCAGTACTTGCACCTGTGTAAAACTGGGAAACTATTGAAATCAGATCCTTGTTTTCAGTAAAAAATGTTTGTTTTTTTTTTTCAATTTAGACCATTATATTAGTTAGTTTTCCAAGATCTTGTGTACCAGTTCCCATACTCATCCTCACATGCCCTGATGTCTCAGCGCTCTCAATACTTTTCAGTACTGTGCTTGCTAAGACCAAGATGTGCCAAAAGCAGTTTACTTGATTATTCTGACTATACTATTTTGCTAATATTTTGGTTTCTTCAGCTTTTCTCAGAATGGCTATTGCTCACAGCTTTTATTTTACAGTGATGTGTGTGTATACTGAGCCTTAGAGTGTAACTAAAATAGGAATTCAGATGTGCTTAAGTACTCCATTTAGAAACCTTTGCGATTGACTTATTCTTAGGTGATGATCAGTCTGAGCAACAAGTATTATATTCACCACTGAAAATTATGATTAAATTTCCTTTTTCTTAAAAAAGAAAAAGTGTATTTCCAAATGAAGAGGAAAAAGGTGCAAGTTTAGAGAGGTTGCTCAGAAGACATTCTGCACTCTCCTGGTTTTTGTCACCTTAAGAAGCTGAAGCTTGTTGCTCCCCCTCTTAGGCAAGGCAGCACAGATAGACAACCACATCCTTGCTCTGTGCTTTGTTTTCTCACCTGCTGCTGGGGGTTACCAAACCCACTAATTCCTCATTCAGCAGAGATCTGAGTTGGCTTTGGCTACAGGATTTCTGCTGTCCCAGACAAACCTGAACGCTGTCACACTTTACTGCGTGGGGTTACCATCAAGCATATCCTCTACAGGTTTTTACTCTTTGCAGAAACTAACTACTATGAGAGTGTCTGATCATATGGAGCAAGTCTTTTCTGTCTAACCAAACAGAATTTATATTTTTAGCCTTTCTGCCACTGATTTTTTTGACATTTTTCCAGTGAGTAGCAGTTTACTGAATCTTACAGTAGATAGATGTTCAGTTGTAGCTTGTACACAGAGAGCTGATGATGTTATATATTCAGTGAATTACATGGTAACAATTGAGTTTATCTGATTCTAGTGCCAGGACAGTGTGTTTCACTGTATTATTTTTGGTAATGAAAGAAGAGAAGAATACCTGTAGGTGGCAATAGTACCGAAGCTGTGGCCACACGCCATTGTGGGGTTTTAACTGGTAAGTTACCATCAAGTTAATTTTCAAGTTAGCTTTCTGCAATTCTGATTCAATAAGGTGCTTTACTGATGCTGAAGACCAGGGCAGCGTGGTCCCTAATGTCTGATTGCAAATCTAAGTGCCACATTCTTCACACTGCCAGCACTGTCTGCCTTAGGCAAATTCACAGGTGGCTTTAGAAATTCTGTTCCAGTGTTGTCTATCTATTTATTTATTTATTTTCAACCAGGAGCGCTGACATGGATTTTTAATGACAGCATTGAGAGAAGTGCGATGTTTTTATCATTACCGTTATTTTAATGCACAAGAAGCTACAATAATACAGTCACAAATGACAGAATTCCCTCGGTGACCTGGAAAGGTAAAAGGTTGTGTGTAATCAAAATAATAAAAAAAACCCCAGTGAACCACAGTCCATGGATGAAGCCCAAGTTCTAGCCAGTGGCTGCTGTTTCAAGTTGAACTCATGATGCTGATGAATAACAGAAACATCTGGGGAGCGTAACAGTACCTGTGAAGCTCTGAGGGCAGCCAAGGGAGGTGTCTGTGAGCATGAGCACACGGGACCCTGTAGGGGTTAGCAGCTGATGGGCTGGTGCGCTCTGGGTTTCAGCTACGTCAGGATGGACCTCAGGCATTTTATATGTGGGCTGCTGTAACCCAGGATTGCTGCAAAATACTCTGGGCAGTGTGGCTGGCTCCAAGACTGTGGGATTCAGAGCAACATGTCAACTGTTCATGCTGCACGCAATGGGTTGCACAAGCATTTCACAACCGGTCCTTGAGTAGAAACATGGCTACAGTGTAAGAAGTTGCTAATTCAATTATCATTGCACTATGATGCACTGGATTTATCACTACAGTGGTTAAAGATCAATTAGGATTACAGGAGTGTTGTGAACAAGTGTACAGGTACAAAGTAATAAACAGTTCTTAATTTACAGTCTATATCAGTATTTCTTCTGCATCATTATTACTTGATAGGCTATTTAAATGCCTACTGAAAATTAAGTAAGATCTTACTTGACACAAATAGTTTGCACTAGATGAGGCAATACTAACTGAATAAAAAAATCTAAGTTCTATTTATGGCCCATTATCTGCGGTAGCATTTTTGTGAATTTCCACAAAATGAGGAAGCGACACATTCACTCAAAATTCTAGTTGCCACTAAAATAACTATTTGTCCAGAATATTATTTTCTGGGGGAATCTAATTTATGCATTCCAAGTACTTTGCTGCCTGATAGTAGTTTAAAATAAAGAACATTTTTTTCAGAAACTTAATCATTACCTTCAGCTGTGAATGCCCATTGCTCAGAGAAAATTGTCCCTGTAATTGTGCTACCATTTTAACTGTCATTTTAATTAAGGCTCTTCTGCTTTTCAGTGTAAAACTAGTGACTGTTTGTTGGGCACCTAAATCCACTGACTAAAATGAACAAGTTGGAGAAATAAACTCCTTGGAAAATGTCGGAGAGTTATTTGAAATAATGAAATAATTGCAAGTGCCAAACTAGTATGTGAGATCAAAGTGAAAGAGAGCAAACCTGTTGTGACTCTGGGAGCAGCAGGTGAGGCAGTAACTCTATGACCTACTTTGCTGCACTGATTTATTGGCATTAGTCATCCCAGCAGCCAAACCCCAAAATTCCACTTTTGTTGATATTGTTACCCAGGTGCTTGTAAAGGAAAGTCTGTGATGGTGCTTTCAAGCATGGCTGTGTTTTCTCTCTCTGTGATTCACTATACCTGACTAGACCTGTTATCCTAGGAGGTTAGCATGTTGTTCTCCTTGACATATTTTATCCTTATTTTTTTAGATTCTTTTGGCTCTGCAGCTTCAAATAGTGGTAGTGGAATTCAGCAGTCAAGTATCAGGAAAAATATAGCAAAGACTAAGCTTGCAACTGGTGTGTGTAGGTCTTGTATTTAATTATTGATCCTAAATTATTTGAACTACCTTGTACCATATTCCTGCTTTCTCAGCAGCCTTAGATTTCAGCCTTGCAAAGGAACAACGTTACAGCCTCCAAAGGTTAAGAAAATTTAGCAGCCGACACACATTAGAGGAATTTTATAACAGTAGTGGTGGGTGGAAACAAGGTTAAAAACCTTTCTGTGAACCAAAGATCAGACACCAGTTTCTGTTGTCGGGGCTGGGAACTCAGTTAAAGAATGACAGCCTCAGCTGACCTTAATTACCTTGATGTATAATGATCATAAAAAAGGGAGAGGCTTAGAAATACTGTCTTTGCTGTCCTTTTACAAATATTGGGCAAGGAGTAACTGAGTTACATAGAAGCTGAAGTTGGCTTTTTTGTGTGTATGTGCATACTTCAAATCTGTGCTTTATGTTTGTGGGGGTTTTTTAAATGATGTTTTAAAAAGATCGTGAAATAATTTAAAATCTTGACTTGCTTACACAAGTTACTTAACTGCTGACAAACCAGGGAGCACCCAACCCATGATTATTGTGCTAGGCAATACAGATAAATGGTTTATAGACCAGCAGTAAAGTTCTAAAAATACTTTGCACCTTCTCAGTATTACAATATGGGCACATCCTATGCATAAGCTACAGGGTTCATAGGAGATATCAAAACATCTTTCAGCAAGTTACAGACTTCTGTGTTTGTTATTCTGCCATTTTCCAAATCCTTGTTGTCCTGGCTTGCAGCACCCTCAGAGAGATGGTCCATCCTGGGCTGTGGTGGGCACAGAGCTAGGGAAAAGCACATCTGGAGGTATTGCCTCCAGGTCACCCTACAACTACCTAAAAGGAGGTTGTAGTGAGGCAGATGTTGGTCTCTTTTCCCAAGTAACTAATGACAGGACAAGAGGAAATGGTCTCAAGTTGCACCAGGGGAGGTTTAGATTGGATATTAGGAAGAAGTTCTTTACTGAAAGAGTGGTCAGGCACTTCAACAGGCTGCCCAGGGAGGGGGTGGAATCACCATCCCTGGAGGCGTTAAAAAATGAGCAGATATGGCACTCTGGGACATGGTCTAGTGGTCAGGGAGATGTTGGGATGAAGGTTGGACTTGATGATCCTAGAGGTCTTTTCCAACCTAAATGATTTTATGATTCTATGATGTGTGTCTGTCTTTTGCCCTGCTACAGTTTACCAAAGCAAGGCATCAGAGGATGATGGGTCTGTTGGGAGGGATGGTGCAGTCCTCTGGGCCTCCTACAATAGTAGAGCTAACTAGCCTCTGACCCAGCCATTTAGCTCCCATCTCCCTACCTAACACCTCCTCCAAATATGATGGTATATGGCTAATGGACACTATAACCTGCCTTGACCCTCCGTTGGCCAATGTAGGACTTGTGCAGCCTGCTGCATCCCCTGCAGCAGCTGGGGACTTTGCAGGTCAGCAAGAGGTCATGCTTGGCTTTGCTGCACAATCCCATGCTGCATGTGTCAGGTGGTGCTGCCTTGTCTCACTGGCTCCTCTCAGCAGTTATTATTTTCCCCAAGGAACTTAAAGCGGGGGTGATGGTGTATTAAAAAACCAACTCACTTGTTGCTCTGAAAAATGCCGTCATGTAGCCACTTCTCGAGTGTTCCTTGTCTCCTTTCTTGCTCTTCCCAGACTGCTGCTTCCTCCCCTGCACTATTCCACGTCCTATTGCTTTCTCCTCCCTATATGTCCAGATGATGTTGCAATGCATGGGTTAAAAGCAAATCTTTTGAATGAGAAGCATGTTTACAGCAACAGCAGACAAGGGAAACAAAAATCAATAGAAATGGTTTTCTGGTTCAGTTTCACTAATGTCTTCAGCTTTAAAGGGATTTGAGGTTTTTGTGAGGTAAATGACCCATTCCAGACTACACAGACATTTCAAGTTACATAAAAATTTTAAGGCATAATAAAGTGTTAGTACATACTCCTGCTCCTGGGGGTTTGAAAGGTTGCTGCAGATTTCCTTTCGTGTTATGTATTTTATTGTCGTTCATGGGAAGCACAGATGAAGGCGAAGGTAGCAGCTGTTTTGGGAGGCTGCCCATGAAGCAGGAAAGTTTTGTCAAAGTGCCTTAGGTACCTTCTTCCATTCTGGTTCCATAATGCACAAGAATGGAGGCTGAGTACCTCAGTTTCTTATGTAGGATTTATCTCTGCATCATCCCTGCGTCTTATGTAAGGGCCTCCAAGAATCCTCAGCTGCTAAGCCTGTTCCCCTGTCCCCATCCCCGTCTCCATTTTGTAAAAGTGTATCTGGAGAAGGGTTACAAAATTGTATTGCTCCAGTAACTTCCCTTGACAGCCCCCAGGGTCCTGGACAAGCAGTGCAACATCTGAAAATACTTGAAAAACGTAGCAACAGAAAGATGGAGCTACCAGTGGTCTACCTTTTTTCCTTCCCAGATGAACCAGTGTGAATCAGTCCTTGCTAGGCATTTATCCAATTAACTAGCATTAGTAAATAAAGCTAGAGGCAGATTTTAACAGAAAAAAATACCTTAAGGATTTATCATATCATGTCAGTGGAGGCAACAATATCTCTTGGCAGAGTTTCCACCCACCCTATGAGTGGACAGAGTAGGACGCGCGGCTGCACATCAGCTCTTCGAGGACACAGTAGTTGACCTCTGCCACCCCAGGCCCTTCCGACTGTGCTCTTGCTGGAAGAAGCGTTGGACATGTAATTCCATGGCAAATGAAGTGATGTTAGACGGAGAGAAATTCCTTGCTGTCCTCTGCCTGGGACAAGAAAACACTCTTTTTGCTGGAGCTGGGGCTAAAACACGCACCAGGCACACTGGTTTGGGGTTTTTTTAGACTTCCAGTTATCATGATACATTTAAACATGAATGTTGACAAATACAAGGAGATTGTTTACATTGAGTTTTCTCACCTCAGGGCAAACTTAAAACATGGTACCACTGGATTACAACACACCAACAGATGTGGTGGGTTGTTTCAGGCAAGCTTTCATGTGTCTTGTAGTATCACCTGCGCAGCAGATTGCTGACTTTTGTTGCCATGCTTAGTATCAGTTACAACTTTCTCAGTGCCCACGTGCTTTTAACTTCCCTTGAAAACTGGCTGCTGCCATAAAATAACCCAATTTCTGTTATTATTATAACATTTAAATTACATAGCATGGTCAAAACAAACCATCTGTGCTGACAAGAATTTCCATCAGTACACAGCTGAGGCATCAGCTTTCAGCAGAACAAGAGACACAGTTAACAACATCTGTCTTCTCTACAATTTATTTCAAATTCATCTATCTAACACATCCATCCACTGTCTTCCATCTTTCAGAGATGCTGACAGAAATTAGATTAGTTGGAAGCTGTCTGAGGGGTGAAATTCATTCTTTGCTCACAACGATACCCCTGATGGTGGTATGGAGCCCAATGCAGAAAAAGCTCAAGAGGTTCTCTTCTGGGAACAGTATCGTCTCTGATTTGCTTAATGGTATCGCTTAGATATATTTGTTTGTGTTATACTGAAGCACAATTTCTATAAACTATATATATATAAAAATATATCCTTCAGACTGATATTTAAAAGATCACTGCATGTATCAAGTCTTTCAAGAAAGCCACAAAATCAAAGGATGCAGAAAGATCAAGGTTGAATATTAAAAGAAGGTTGCAGCAGGAGGCCTTTCAAACTCCCTGTTCAGCAGTGTTAGTGCTGTGGCGATACCTGGAAGTTAACTCTGGAGGTTTTTTCTGTTGTTTTGTTAGTGCCTCACCTTGACACTTTCCACATCTCTTTTAGGGAAAGACAGATTAAAAATGAAGTGAAAAGACTAAGTATATTATCCATGAAAAGTTAAGTTTTAATAAATGGTGCATGTACTATAGCCGTGAAAGATGGATAATTTGGTAAAATATCAGTGTGCCTTTGAAATAACCTTTTGGAAGAGCTGTTGGCCATAAATTAATTAAGTCAATAATTTGTATGTGTGCATTTCTAAAATCTCAAAAATAGTTTCCATGTTCTCTCTCAGGTGCTACATGATCTGACAAGGGCAGCATATTCTTCAAAGTACTTGCGTAAGTACATCAATGTCTTTACAAAACTACACAAAATTAAAAGTCCGGAGAATTAGTCCTGAGAATCCCTTGTAGCAGGTATCTCACCTACATGGTAAATTCTGCCACAGCTGCTCCAGTGACATGCTGACCAGTACTGACAGTGTGATCTAGAAGGTCTAACTAAATTGTGGTGTCTCATGTATAGGAATCCCCTTTTGTCTAAGCAGCAGAACTATATGCTGATCAAATCCTTGATGATCAAAATCTCTTTAATTACTCTTATTAGATCGAGAGGTAACATACATAGAGAAACCTAGAGACATATTTCCGAAATTCTTTCAATTACAATTTCTTCTTGCAGTTTCTTACAGGGAGCAAACTGTCATCATGTATATGGCTTTTATGACTCATTCAATTAAATACTAGTAAATGGAATCAGGAAAAGCCAGCTAGAACAAATTATGTATTTCTTCCCTCTCCTGAGATACTGTTATGGTGAAAGTGCTCCTGCCAGCTTGCAGCTCACCTATTAATACAAAACCACTGCAGCTGCTCATATTAAAACTGCAGGATTTCATACAACTTCTCATACTACTGATTCAAGAAATGATGCTATTGTATATTTTTTCTTTTATATCTATCTATAAATATATATATTCAAGTATACAAATTCTGGCTTGCAATAGCTAGACACACTCAAGTAAGTGTGACTGAAGACTCTATGTCCAACATTCAAAGGTACCCAAGTGGCACAGAATTTGCAATGAAAAGAATTTCAAATTTACAAGTGGCTGGAAGCAGGATTTTATTGCACACCTTCAGCAGGACTGTAGTAAATTAGACACTGATGCTGCATCTTTTTTGAATGGTTCTGCAGAACATGAGAAGAACTTGCTCATTCCAGTTACAGGACTGATTTTTTTCTCCCCTACTTTAATGGCTGTCCACAATTACTGAACTAAAATCTGTTGGCAATAACAGCAGAGGTTTGGGAGGGTCCTTAGCTGTTGAAAACTGGTAATATTAACAGAAGTCAAAAGGCTTGTCCTAATTTGTTAACATTTTAAAAATCTAATGCAAGAATTAGTTACTAAAAATCAGCTCAGAAATCAAATCAACCTGTAACAAGCAGAACAAGTCCACTTATTCTTTTTCTTCTCAGGGTAAAAACATGCCCAGACTGGTACGTCCTTTCTCAAAGAAACTGTTAACTTTCTTCCTGCTGCCCTGTTATACTATTTACCATCCATCCCACACAATGCCCAGCTGAGAGCTCCTCAGGCTTGTGGCAGAATGAAGCCAAGAAGGCACGTTGGGGGTGACACACCACGCAGTGCCACGTGCAAACTGCTCACTCTGCCGATAAAATCCTGTAAGCACTGGGGAGGCATAAATTAATAATGTGTGTTTATACATATGCATGTCTGTAGGTTATTTAATGAACAAAGAGAAGGTAGCTCGAGCAGTATATTTTTAACCTCCAAGTTTTCTATCTAGGAGACGCTAACGTGTTTACCAACACACATTTGTATATGTATAGATCTAAAAGTTACTAAAGGAAACAAGAGGGCTGTGTCAGGGAGTTCTGGGGGAATCAAGTCAAAAAGAGGTTTGTCACAATGCAAACAAGTTGCAGGGACTTTAACTCTATGCATGTGCATGTGAAGAGGAAATTAAAAAGTTATCCATAAATAGAAAAAACACCTTGTGGGGGGAAAACCTGCTGATTTGGGGTCTGTTAATCTCTTCTGGTTTAAAATTGCTATATGATTTTGATAGATGGGCTGAAGATGTCTTGCTGAGAGCAGTTACTAAATATTTGTTTGGGTTTATTCTCATCTTACTAAGAGGATTCACTTTTAAGATATTTAAATGCTTAGGGACATTGTTTAACTTTTAAATGTTTATTCTGCTGCCTGTCTCCATTCACTACACAGAAATACAAGAATTCCCTGCTGATTTAGTTGAGCTTATCTACTTCTCTGCATCAGTGAAGATGAGTTGTGTACAGATGCGCCCTTATTTCTTACTATTGGATACCTTAGAAAAATAAATACATTGTGATTTTGGGGACTACCAGATGAAGTCCAGATAACTAAAGGAAATTTCATTATCAGCAGCAAGGGGAAAATGTATACAAATTCAATGAAGCATCCCCTGGAGATGACACATTCTTAGAGAAGACAATAGCATATTCCTGCTGGGTCAGTTATATAGAAAGACATTTTCCCTTTTCTAACAAACCAGATAATTGTTTGCATATCTCAGATGCTTTATCTCCACAGATGTTCTAATGTCACATTTGCATTATTCTTGGTCCTTCAGGCAGTCCTGTTAGTTTTCATCTTCCCTCATCATAATTTCGACAGCTGGTCTTATGAAGCTCAGATATAATTGCCGATCTCAGCTTCACCAAAAGATTCACTCTGAAGCTTCCCATTAGGTTTTTGCTTGGATGAAGCTGTTTGTTGTTTTTCCAAGGCCTGACTGTATCATACTGTTACTGAAGTTCTGTTAGAAAATGAGAAAATAGTTAATTTTAAAGATTTAATAGTTCATTTTTAATAGTTCATCATGGGTGTCCATACTTTTACAGATTTCCATAAATGTTAGATGGCTTAACATTTGACTGTGTCCTTACTCCATATCTTTTACAAGGATAATTAATCTTTAAAGATCCACAGTATATTGATGTTATGAGTCTTTGGATACAAATGTACCCAACATGCTATGACACAATTAAACCCTTGGCAATTAAGGATGTGGATTGCATGATCAACTTTAGTCCTTCTGACTTCTGCTGGGTTCTGCCTTCTGCCCTCAGGCATGACTCCCTGCCTGCTTTCTAGAGTCAACACCATGACTTGAAGAGCTGTGCAGCCAGTCAGATGAAGGAGCTAATAAAACTCGGACATACGTATTTTTGCAATCTAATAATTTATTTTGTTTTGACAGAGGTAGTTTTCACCTGGATCAGCTCTCTGAGCAGTTCACCATTGTTGCATCCAAATCACAACCCGACCTCAAGGATAAGATCCTAGACCAAACACAGCCATTAAGGGTCCATCTCTGTGCCCTGATAATATATATGCATGTAGCATGGCAGGCACTCGTCAGTTCTACATACTAACTCTGAAGCAGTGGCATCCAACAACCATTGGTAGTTTTTGTTGTTTAAGTACTTAGTATAAATACTCCTCTGCCTCTGTTACTGCCTGTGGGCACGAGTTGCTTCCAGGTTGGTATCAGTAACTGCTCATTTCCGTTTATGGCCTTTGATACCCTCTCGTGCCTGTAGTTTCAAGGCCACTGATGTCAGCTGGGGCTGTGCTGTTGGGAGGCCCCACCTGTAGCTAGGATCATTCTTTATCTACGCAACAAGGGCATATATAGAGAGGTCCTTTTGCAGCTGCTTGCTCTTACTCTCTGTGTGGTTATAGCAGAGCTGCAGGTATGTGACCACAGTGACTTTGCCTACCAGCCAAGACAGAACTGTGCCCTTCGGCTCAAGCAAATCCTCAAAGCACACCTAGAGTTTCAGTGGTGCAGAAGAGAACTTCTGGAAGATGGTAGGTTATTTCCATGAAAACTTGTGGCAGAAATGAAAAATAAGTGAAAGGAAAAATGCAAATAAAATTCTCTTAAGAGTTTTTCCCTGTTTTCAGTGAGGAGTGCTAGTAGAAAATGTATCATTTAGAAAAAAGACAACCTTCCATTGAAAGAAATGCAAGGTTTTGGTGAATGTTAATGGATATTTCATAATTGTATCAGACCTGTGTGTTTGAGATGCTGAAAGTCATTGGAATTGGTGAGTGACAGAGCGAATTGCAAGGTAGGGACTTTCGGTTCATGTCCTATGTCTGCGATACCACTTGTTTCTGAATGTTTTTTCTTGATTTGTGCAATAGGACTTCTTAGTCATGTTACTTTGTTGAAACTTTTATATGCCTGGGCCTTAGGACTCTTAACTACTTATGATCTATACTGTGTTGCTATTAGAGTTTATATATTGCTCCAGTACTTTCTATTGAGAATCCTAATTACAACTGTTTCAAAACCTATGTGTAATAATTAGTCTTTAAGAGCAGAATAGGAAATCTGGAACATTCGATTTCTTCCCTTATAATACTTTAAATAAAATTGTTTATAAGGCTGTGCATGTGTGTGAGATACAAACACAAATTTAAGGGAACATTGTAAAAGAACAGTTTCACTAGTAAGCCTATAATTATTACAGGTTTTTTTCCTCTGTTTTGATTTGTAAGCATGTGCCTGTGACATTCTTGTTGATAATGTCATGCCTTTATACTGGGCTTGAAAAATACTGGGCTTGTCTGACATCTGTAAAATTGTTGGCCTGAGGTGGTTACAAAAAAGAAGCGGGGAGCTGCTCATTGCTTGAGCAGAGACAATTACGTGCTGACCTTCCAGATCAGCCCAAACCAAACCTTGCTGACNGGGGGGGGGGGGGGTGTTAAGGCAGGAAGAGAGACAGCTTCATCTTTCAGCGACACTTGAGGCTGGCTGGTGATGGGCAGGGCTGAGAGTGTGGTGGCACTGGAAGGGCAGAGAGGTTCATGTTTCTTCCAGCCAAGCATGGAGCTGTCTGGCTGCTGCAGGATGTCTTCTGCAGGGCTGTCAGGCGCCTGTGGGCACCGAGGCTCTCTACGCTTCTGTTGCCTTAGGATTGCTTTACATATAAATGCTGTATCAACATAGCTGCATTGGTTAAGAAGGTTAAGAAAAAGAACTCCTGCCCTTCATGGATATAACTTTAATGTGAAATGCTGAGTTACAATTATGCTGGGAAAAAAGGTATTCATTTTGTTCCAGAAAATTATATTCCTATATAGCTACATAGAAATTTTTATTGACAAATGTATCTCCACCATTCCATTTCCTACAAATGTTATGCTGTAACATTTTCCATTCATGGATGTTCAGGGGGAAACTCACCTGAAATACTGGGACTCTAGCTCGTGTTGCTACAGTTTCCAAAAACATTGCAAAATAATCTTCTTATATTCCTGGGACTTGGGTCCCAGAGATAAGAAAATTGTACCTGTATGACACCTCATACATTTCACTGGTTGTGTAAGAACAAAGCAGAAGACTGCAATCTTTCTAAAATTGTCCCCAAAATTTCATAATGAATAACAGCTTATGAGATTATGATTTTAAAGGGCCCAAACGGATGAGTGTGAGTATATGTTCAAAATTCAGACTTTCTGCTTAAAGTCTGTATTCTCTCACAGACTATTTTGCAGAATCTGACAACGCCACGATAGTTAAATTAAGAATCATGTTGTATCTTATTGCTTGCCACCATGGTCAACTAGTTGTGTGTCTAAACCCACTAATTCCAAATTCCAATCTAAATCATTATTCCAATAGTCATAATTATATAGTTCTGATGCAGGAACATATGCATCCAGATGCTGCTGTGTGATGTTAAGAATGAGTGATTACAGGCAGGAAGTTATGAAGCTCTGTCTCTATCTTTAGGACATTAGTAGTGAGTAAATTTGTTGTGGAATATGCAGAAATACGTAATAAAGACCTTGCATGTTGAAGCAATTGGCAAAACTTTAATCAATGGACCTTTTTTTTTCCATATAAAGCATTATAAAATCAAAGTAAAATGAATGTAATGCCTGTCAGCAATGCAACCAAGCCAAATACAGCAGATACTTTATTCAGTGAAAACTATCCTGTAAACTTCTATAGTAAGACCTAATAATAACCAAGAACCAGCTCCTTGGTAAATGACTATATTTAGATGAGTAAAAGGAGTGTGTTGCTCAATACTTGTAAGTAATGGTTGATACTTATTTACTTAGTGTAATGCAAATGTCTGTGTTATGCAATGTTTCTTTGTTTGCAATTTCTCCTGTAAAATATTTGTTGTGAAAATCAGGCACTTGGAAAATTTATGCCAATTAAACATAGTGGCATTTGGGCTTTTCTGCTTAGTTGATGTTAATCTTTCAAGGCCCCGTCAGCCAAATCAGAGCTGAATGTCATATGTTGAGGTCTGGCATATTGAGAAGTAAGCTGGAAGGAGCTTTCTGGTTTTATTACACTCATCATAAATGGGCTCTTACCCATATTTACCTAATGGCTTTTATTAAAGCATAGTTAACTCACCAGGTAACTGATTTAACACACTTCTCCGTTTTAAAGGAAAACTTTTGATATTGCATTGATTTAGATTTAGCAGAACCACAGTTAGGTGAGTTGTAGGTGGTCAACTTTGATAGTGGTGACGGAACTTGAGCCTCAAGTCCTGTAACTTGCACCTCTGTAGACAGAGCCACTGTACAGATACCCAAAGGTCTGTGTTGTAGCAATGCTCATCAGGAAGAGGTATAGGCTTACTTCTATAATCATTATTTTTCCTGTCCTCTCATAACCCATCTGTGTTTTCTGGTTGACTGGCAAAGAGGTTCTGATCCTGCATTTGACATTGTCTCTTGATATGGAAATAATTGATGTCACACATTTAGCATGACATAAATTATACAGTGCCACAGCCATGCAATGCACTTCATAGAAAAATAAAATTGACAGGTTCCTTTCCAGTACAATCTACAATCTCTGTATGCAACCATCAGCCACAAACTGAGCTGGGATATCTGTGAAGCTGTGGCCATGAAGCAGTAGGATGAAAGCTGAGGTATATTGACTTACAGAGCCTTCAGGAGCTCAGATGTCAGCTACTGAGCTACATGCCACTTGAGGGGGGCTGGGTGCACTTCTCTGCACAGTGAGCAGAGGTGGTGTGTCCTGAGAGCAATTCTTGTGCTAATGAGCTATGTCTGATTGGAGATTTTGGCTTGTTTGGTTTCATTTGGGATAAAAAGTCTCACTGATGTAACCATCAGGATATGCAGTAATAGGAGATCCAGGCTGGCTGTCTTCTGGCTGCAGTCTGGACGGTTTGGATACAAGTTCACATTTGTGCTTTGGAATGGGGTACACATTTACACGCCAACAGGCTGCAGCTGTTGGTCCTGCATACCTCATGGCACTATCAAAGTGGCTGATTTGGGACAGACAAACTGCTTACACTTATTCCCAGGAGGGCCTCAAATCACATACTATGAGGTGGAAGAAAATTTGTAAGCTAATGAGCAGTAACCATTCACATTGCCTAAGGAAGAATTCTCTACTTGCATCTGCAGCATGGGTCATCTTTAATGTAAATCGCTGGGCTCCAGGCAAGTTCTTGGGTATACAGCACATCTGGCATTCACAGAGTCCGCTGGAAAGGTGGCTCTTATTCACAGCATTTGAAATGCAAAACACTGCCACCATCCTGTAGATACTGCTTGCACTCTTGCTGTCAGTCAGCAGCAGCAAGGAGGAATTATGTAGCAGAAATCTCCTGGGCTGTATGAGAATGAGGAAAGGGCTTGAAAATGCCTCTCATCACACAGCGAGGGACACAGGATAGTAGGCAGGGAAAAGGAAGAAGAGAGAGAAGTTTTGTTACCCTCAACTGGAATTTTTCACTTGCTTCTCTATCCTTCACCCTGTATCAATGCATCTCACTAGTACACAATGACAGTCTTGACTTTGGAGTTTTTTACTGTGTAAAAAATGGGTACTCGCAGAGTGTTCGTAGCTATAATACCCTGAAAGCACATAAAACATTTCTTAATGAGGAGAGAACAGGGGAGGAGAAGAGTCAATTTATCAACAACTTCTGAATGAACGTCACAGCTTGGCAATGCAGTCTATAGGTCTCAGTGTGATCCCTTGGTAGTTTGTGCTGGGTACGGACAAATGGAGTATCTCCTTTCCTGTGGGTGTGAAAGGCTCATGCTTTGGCAGATAGACTGAGAACCATGACAGCGCAGTCATGGATAACTGCAAGACTGATGTCACTCAGCTCTGTCCCATTTGCCATCAGGCTTAGAAATGGCACTGACAGTCTGTCATCTTGTAAACCTTTTCCCCAGAGGCTAGTTGCTACAAGCTTTTGGAAAAAGCTTTGCAGGGCATGTTTAAAAGTCTTTCATAAGAAGAACTGGTATGCTGTTTAGGGTACAGATGTTACCATTGTGAAAAAAGGGACCTTCGCCTTCCTCCTGATTGTACCTTTGCCAATATGCTCTGGACAGCCTATGTTTAATTTCTCCTAACAAACATCAGAACACAACATTTAATAATAGCAGTTTTAATTCTGTAGAGCTCAAGGTTCTCCACAGAAGAAAGATGTGCTGTGCTTCTATTTTTACAAATGCAATAGTGGAAGTCCAAAGTAGTAAAGTAAGTTGCCAAGATCCAGATTCCTGATAAACTGAAAAGAGAATGAGTCCAAACCTCAAGCCAGCCTTCTAATGACAGAATTTCCATGCCTTCCATCTCCGTAAAGCTTTCCTTTCTCGTGATACTTTCCAGTGTGTGTGCACAACCCCATCTATGGGATTACCTTGTGTGGGAGTTGGGGTTGGCTCAGTAATCCCACTGTCACCACTGCTGCTGCTTTTCCCTCCATGGCCTCTGTGTAAGTCAGCACAGATAATTCATGGCTCACAGGTGGGGCTGCTGTGTCTGCTGCACATGCAGGGTCACACAGTGGGAAATAGATTTTAAAGATGGAGCTTGTGCAGGGAAGAGTGAGACAGGAGTCATCTGCAGAAAGTTCGGGCTCTGTCTGATGGTCCAGCTCTCGGCAGTGCCTCTGCTGCCCTTCCAGAGATTTGATTTTCATAAAACAGGACAATGCAAGCAAACCCAGTATTGATGTCTGTCCCTCTGAAAGCCAAATACAGTGGTGCACACCCATGTACCGTGATCTTAAGTATAACCAGACCTTCCATTCCTAATTGGCATTATTTTTTAAAAGGTCACTTTAAAAAGCTAGGCAAAATAAAGTAAATATCAAGAGTTAAGCATTGCAGGTCATGCCAACATGCTGAGATGAGGGAAGGCATTGGAAAAGGATGAAATTACTTTGTGCCTCTAAGGACAGCTGGGCAAGCAATGAGGGATTTTGAGGTATTTGAACTTTAAAACTGACACAGTGGATGGCTGGGATGATTTAATGCTTTTATCATTAATTTAAACCATAGAAATTAATTTAGAAAAGACTTTTTGAGAAGAACAAAGGATGAGAGAATTCTTCTATGGGCTACCATGTCTCTCTATGTCGCTGTGAGTTCAGCCTCATTTTCCTGCCAACATCTGGAAGGATTTGCTTTAGTGGGTTGGAGGTTCAGTTGGGAATAGGTGCAGTGTGTGGGAAAAGCACTTATTCAAACTCCATGGGCTTTTGAAAATAACAGTGAGAGAAGTACCTGGTGAGACTGTCAGAAGTACTGTGCTGTGCAGTGTTCTGCCACACTCGGAGAGTCATGTTTCCATTTTGGAGTGGGGAAGGAGAGCTACATAAACCAGCTGTGTGTGCGACAGGAGGAGTTGTCTCTGTGCAGCCAAGCAAAATGAAATGTATTCTGCAAACATGCCATAGGATAACAGGCTTTCTGCTCCTGCTACAGGCCAGGGAGGACTGGCATGTGTGAGGGGAAAGACAAAGGGGGAAAAGAGCAGAGAATTGCATGGCGCTGTGGTTTGATGTATGCTGAACTTACATTCTGAAGATGCAGATGATTTGACTCCAGCATATGAAAAGAACCATCCGTTGAGATATTGGCACAGTGCTGCACCTGCAGAGACTGATGAAATGGCAACAGCTCCTAATTCAGCTCGTGTGGAAGGGCTCTCCTGACCTGTGGGATGGGCGCTTCTAGCCAGGCAGTTAGTTCTGCTCCTCCATAACTTGCTGCTGTGTGCAGTTCCTAGTTAGGAACAACAACTAGTTGTTCCTAGTTGCCCGGTCCACTGCCCCATGGTCACAGCTTCTCCAGGAACTGCCTAGTGCCAGGGCTTTCACTGCTGGTGCAGAACATGGAAGCTGTTGTTTGCTGGCAGTAGCTGTCACTCACCACCGAGAGCAGTGTCCAACCAAATGGGTCCCCAGGCTTGATTGGAAGCTGTGGCTAAGGCAACACTGAGGTCTTATGAGGCTAACTGTATTATCATCTCTTCTTAGTAGCTACATTAGGAGAGAGTGCTTTCTTCATAGATATACTAGTATGTAAGTTAATATTACTGAGACAAACCACAAATGATGTACCTCTAAATATCTATTGCACATCCCTGACTCTTTTCATCTTCAACTTAATGAGTGATTATAACAATATTCTACGTAAGCTTTTCAGTAGTTTAAAATGTGTTAAGTGTTACTGACTTAAATGCATTCCTCAGCATAGGTATTCTGAAGATAAATGCAAAAATCAGTCAGGAGCTCCACTCAACTCTTAGGAATTTAAGTACATTATCATACACATGCCTTGTTTTCCTTAGGTGTTCACAAGTATGGTTTGAAGCTACCCCATGCTGAAGGATTTATCTCGTATTAGTAATGTGCAGAAATGGGAACTGAATTGGTTGCTGTGCTCCACTGACCACTTTGGAAAATACAGACTCTGATTATTGAGTTGGTTTGACGGAATTTTTGTAACATGTTTTATTATGAGAAGCTCTGAGTATTAAGGGCTTTCCAGCAGCAGCACTCAGCCATGTCCAAGGTGCCTTATGCTACCACCAACAGATAAATCCTTCTAAGTTCCAGGTCCAGAGAAGGGCAACGAAGCTCGTGAAGGGTCTAAAGAACAAGTGCTCTGAGGGGTGGCTGAGGGAACTGGGGTTGTTTAGTCTGAAGGAAAGGAAACTGAGGGGTGACCTTATCACTCTCTATAACTACCTTAAAGGAGGTTATAGAGAGGTGAGTGCTGGTCTCTTCTCACAAGTAACAAGTGCTAGGACAGGAGGAAATGGCCTCGAGTTGCACCAGGGGAGGTTTAGGTTAGACATTAGGAAAAACTCTTTCAATGAAAGGGTTATCAAACACTGGAACAGGCTGCCCAGGAAAGGGGTTGAATCACCATCCCTGAAGGTGTTTAAAAGCCATGTACATGTGGTCCTTATGGACATGGTTTAGTGTGGGACTTAGTAGAGTAGGGAAGAGGTTGGACTGGATGATCTTAAAGGTCTTTTCCAACCTAAATGATTCTATGATTCTGAGTCTGCCCCAGATCGAACAACATACCTAATACTTCAATTTTCTTTCTTTCCCCTTGGACTTCTGAACCTTTAGGATGTGCTACGTTTTGTGGGGGTTTGTTGTAACCACAGTGTTTAGATTTCTTGTAACAGAAGTCGAGATGGTCTCTTGATTTTATCTGGATGGGAATTCCCTCCAAGAGCTGGACTTTAGCAAAAAGTGTGAACCAAAGCAGCGGTTGTCAGTGGGAGGAAGGGGACTGTCACCCCTCCGTGTGGCCCTGCTCCTGCTGTCCCCTCAGAAGAGCTGGCCTTTAAAATTTAAAAGGGGAAAAAAAAAGGGCGATTTACCGCCCACTCCCTCTGGCTATAGCTTGCTCCCACCCTCTTCACCCCTCAGCTGTCCTCACTTTTCGAAGGCGTTGGAGGGCATACCGCAGCCCCGACCCCCTCATGACCCGGCTGTTAGGCCGACGCCGGCGGCGGGAGCCGGGGCGCTGAGGGGTTAATGCGGGTGCGCCGGCTGAGGAGAAGCGGAGCGGCTGCCGCCGCCGTGCCGGGAGGACCAGGCACGCCCGGGGGGCGTGC
>VYZX01011135.1:0-22394 GCA_013401335.1 Brachypteracias leptosomus | reverse complement strand
ACCAAAAAAAGCCACAAGCCTCCCTCAGTACCGGGGCCTGCGGGCTGGCGGCTGTTGGTGGGACCGCCACCTGCGCGCAGGCTGTTGGCGGGCGCTGCTGAGGAGAAGGCGGCGGCAGCGGCGGCAGCAGCAGCAGCAGCAGCAATAATAATGCCGGGCAGTGACACGGCGCTGGCTGTGGATAGGACGTACTCGGACCCGGAGCGGCACCGACGCCGCAAAACGCGGGTAACGGGTGTGAGGGCACGGGAAAGGGCCGTCGGGGCTACCCTTGGTAGTAAGGGTGATGGGTGGTGGGGTCTGGATGCTGAGGAGTGAGAGGTGACCACCAAACCTGCAGCGTGTTCCTCAGGAGGTCTCTGTGTTTGCCAAGTTGTGATCTAAAAAGAAGTTTTGGGTTTGTTTTTTTTAGTCTGTGCTTTCATATTCCTACTCGGAATACTAAAGGAATATGAAGTGAAACTGGATGTTGACATAACAGAAACCCACGTTCAAGGTATATCTGCAACAGGAACTAGTTGGAGGTGAGAGTAGTAGAGAACTTACTCACCAAAGTCAACAATGCTGATGATTTAATTAAGTGACTCTGTGTCTGATCACACTGGTGAATACTTGGTTTTGGACTTATTTCTCAAGGTCTGTTTAATAAAGCGTAGTTCAGGTGGTTGCATCTAGCAGCAGAGAAGGATGACTGTTCCTTTCCTGAAGTTACTTAGAAGAGGGCAGTGGCAGGGATGGAGTTTGACAGAAGAGGTGTATCTGTGTATTTAAGTAAGGGATGAAGTAAGAATATACTGTATATCCAGGATGTGTGGATTTATCGGATAGTTTTTATTATGGTCTGCTGGCAAGTTCATCTTTCTTTATCTTATTATGTTGATGTTTGGTTCGTACACTAGATAATAAACATGTAGGGGCAATGCTTGTGATCCTTTCGTTTATTTAGTGGTGAATGTCCTGCTGATGAAGGCAGCTGGCTCTCTAGTTAATGCACGGTTCTTTCCTAAATGCTCAGCTCAAACAGGTGTAAAACAAATGGCTTTTATCCCATGCACTGCAGGAAGATGTGAGGGGAAAGGAGGTTGCTGTATGTAGCTGACCTGGGGTATCAGCAGAAGTTCTGTTTTATTTTTTATGCTAAGATTATATCCTGTATGTGTCAATAAATGAGCTTTACAGTTTGAAGTGTAGGGATTAGCTATTTGTGAAGGAAGGCTGGCTTTTGGTTTGTTGTTTTTTTTTCCAGGGCAAGGGTTCTTGGGTTTGTTGTGGTTTTTTAATTTATTTTTTTCCTGTACTGCACATTAGCAGTACTTTCCATCCCTCCAGCCCCTTAATTGACAGTGATGGAAAGGAGATGGTATGCTTCAGATTGTTGCTGCATAATGAAACGTTGTAAAAATAGGTAACCCTATACACTGTAGCTTTACTACTGGAGTCTACAGTGCTCTTTGTACCATAATCTGGGTGCACATGCTAGTCATAACCCAGTTAAAAACTTTATGTATTTCCTTTGGGTTTTTTTTCTCTCAGAAAATTGAACTGATTAATTTTTCTTTGTTGTTCTGGCTGTAAGAATAATGTGCTACTTAGCTTACCGTGGCTATGTAAGAAAGTTACATACCTTCAAGGATGACTTTTGGCATATTTAAGAGTTAAACCTGAAGTCTCTGCTCTGTAGTCTAGCTGATGTGCTCATAAGCATTGAGTAGCATGTCCATGGCTAACATTTACTGTTGCATGTTGTGTATTAAAAAAACCCCTCATGCTTAAGACAATTTTATGAAAAGATGGGGCTTCCGTGTCATTTGGGGTTTCTTTTAATCAGGATTAGCCTCTCCTTCCCTTCCTGCGGCAATGAGAACTGGAAATGTAACTCTGTAACAAGTTTGTAGAGTTGTATGTAATTGAATTGCTCCAGGATTGGGGCTTTACAAGTTGTGTCAGGCATCACAGAACTCAAATAGAATTGCTAGAGGTAGTAGCAGCAGGTTGTGTATTCCAGATGATGGCAAGAGCTTGCATTAAATCCATTTGTGCTTATTCTGGACAAATAGGATTTTTTTCCTGAGTAAATTGCCTGGATAACTTCAGCATACTGGTTTAACAGGGAGGGGGGAAATGATTGGGCACTGGAGCAGTAACGACTGGTGGTATTATGTGGGAAAGAAGCAAGAAAGCAGGATTCTGATTTTCTTTTAGAGACTAAATAAAAAGCACCAGAGCAGCTGGAGTTAAAGCTGCCATTCCCAAACATTCATGGAGTAAAACAACACAGAGCATGAACACAGCAATAGAGAGATGACAGGAGGATACTCAGAGAACTTGAACAAACTAGGGAGACTTGCTTGTGTGAAGAAAGTCTTGAAGTTGGTTTTGTCGGCAGGATAGGGACAGTATATAAGTAGAATGAGATCCGTTTAATAAAGCCTGGGTAAAAGAGGTGTCAAAATAGTTACTGGATTCAATTTTTAAGGGGGACAGGTTTTGAAGGACTACTCCAGCCCTATAGGTTACTGCCTGTGTCTTTCAAGCCCATCTAAGCATTTTTTCTTATGAGAAAGTGAAGCCTTCTCTGTGGACAAGCAAGAAGACAGTTCCAAAATGGCAGCTGCATATGCTGTAGGAAGGGATCATCAAATTCAGTTTGCATAAGTGCTGGAACAGCTTACTATGAATACAGCCTTCTGAGTTTGTAAATGGTAGAATCTGAGGGGAGAAGGATTTAAAAATTCCTGCTGCAGCTAAAAAGCTCCTTCAGTGTAAGGCAGCAGGTTTGCCTAATACCCTCTTCTATGAGGCCATTTGAGATATAAAATATCCTGGGCTCTGCTAACAACTCTCCAATGAACCATATGTCACATTTTGTGTAAAGTTCCCAGTGTCTAAAAGAGAGAAAATACTTCAGTGAAGAATAGCTGATCCATTCTTAACATGGGGGGAGTCATTGCTGCCCAAGGAGGCCAAGTATTTCAAGGGAGAGGCTGGATTCCTGTTCTTTTCTTTGGACGAGTTGTAGGAGAGCTAAGCTACGCTCTGCGTGGTGGCACAGAGTGGGGCATGAAACTAGTATTGCTTGTAGTGTAATGGTATCAGTGCCTTATAGTTTTAGTATTATTTGGTATAGATTTATGATTGTGTGGTTACCTCGGTTCTGGTAAATCCTCCATCCCCAGCTTTAAGAAGGGTACCCTTCCAGAAGAGTTTTCCTGCTTCTCCTTGTCCACAGTATCTGGTCACTATAATCATCTGGATTACTGCAGCTCACTCTGGTGGCACAGGTGGCATCTGTGTGGACAATAACAACTGAGCACAATGTTTCACTTCACTGCTGCTGATGCCAGTTGCTGCAGCTTCGCTGTGCTTCACATCCACTAGTAGTTGATTCCTTCAATGCTTTGAAAACTAATCCAAATCTTTCAAAATCGGGACCTAAGCCATAGGGTAGGTCAGGACTTGGGAATAAGGGTTGCATGTTTAACTGTCATGCACCAAGTACTGTTCTTGCTGGAATGCAGCTTGCAAGATAGCTGAAGAGTGCCATAGTGCTTTCTTAAGGGGTTTGTTTTTGCAGTGAGTACTGTGGGGAGACTAGAGGTGCACTGATTCTGGCCACAGTTTGCTTACTGTGCAAAGTAAGTCCATGCAGAGGTCTATGCCATTGCAATAGGAACATTCCTGATGTTCAAACCAAACTTAACTTATGCCTCATCATGTTGAATTTTACTTCTAGAGCATTGCATCAGGACTGTCTTACAAGGCTCCATTAAAGCTGTCATCTCTGAGTACTCACCAGATTATCCTATTTCGACCTTCAGAAACCTGTGTATGCAAGGGTTGTGGTTTTTTGCTGCCTATCAGGGCATTGTTCTTCATTCTTGATATCTTACCCCTTACAGAACAAGAATCCTTCATGTTTCATCATATTATAAATTTATATAAATGTAGGAGAAAACCCCTCTTCTAGCACAAATAAAACACGAGCTCCTTTACTGCATCCCACCAGAACTCTGTGCAGTGATATGTCCTGCTTTCAACAAGTACCAGATGCTTTACAGAGAGATGTAGGAACTCCTGATTATGTAATTTCTTACACATTGGAGTCTTTTCAGAATTTTCTCTTTAGTAGTAGTAGGTAGACGCATATTCAAAATAAAAGAAGAATTATTACTATATAAAAACAAAAAATAATTACCTGGAACAGATGTGGTTTATTTATTAACAAATAGAGAATTGTGATTTTGATCTTCTACTTTCAGCTTTAGTGAGACTAGCAATAGAATCAGTATCTTGTGGATGAACTGATTCGTATATGATCACACACACATAAAAAGACTTACATTAAAAAAGAATACAGAAATCCACTTGCTGTCTGCTGATGAAAAAGCATTCTGTGTAATGTTCCTTCTCATTTTCCTTGCCTTTCTTATGATCGTTCCCATTCATCTTGTCTATAAGTGAGGCAGTCTTTTTAATAATCTCTCCTCATATGGAAATCTTTCTAAGCCTCTAATCACTCTCATCGTCTGTCCTTGAATTCCCTTTATTTCTTAAAATCTTTAGTACCTTTAGGGAAATAACATAAAGGGACCTAGAAGCATTAAAAATGAAAAAAATACCCCAATAAACCCAAACAAAAATCCCAAAACAAATGAAGAAAAAAAACCCCCAAACCCTCTACCCAAAACAACAAACCATCCCACCCGCATTTTTAGAGAAAAGGAGATTTAATCTCCTGATACTCCTTTAAATGCAAAGATCATTTTAGAAGAAATGCTTGTTCTGGGCTTTTGCGACTTGTAACCAAATCTCCAGATATTTTATGCTCAAAGAACTTACGTACACTTTTCCCACAGTTCCCTCGTGTTTTGACATAAGATGAAGATAATTTGATGATACAGGGTATTGTTAAGACCTCCAAGCATTGGTTTTAAATCCAAAGCATATCTAGAAATATGTGAAACCTGTCAAAGAGCAGGCTGTGTGATGCAGGGGTATTGGAAGTAAAAGAGGGAAGCCATAATTGTAGTGTGAACCCAAAAAGACAGATTAGCTGATTAGAGTTGAAGAAAATGGTTCGTTCATTTATAACAGTAATCATATTCTGAATATTTTGTCACTGGAAAACTGTTTGGAAAGCTGTAACTTCTCAATTTTTTTTGCTTCTGCCAGAAAGAGTGTTAGTAAGCTTCTAAAGTAGGTATCTTTTTTGGCATAGTTTGAGTTTTGGGATTAAATACATCTAAAATGTAAAAGTCAGTGTTAGGTGTAATTTGTTGTTGCCAAATGAAATGAAAGAGGAAATTGCTGCTGCACAGTTTAGTACAGTATTGCTGTGGTCCCCTCATCCTGCAAGGTGAACCTCTTTGGTAGCTTTATGAGCCATAAAGGTTGTAATTTCACCCAGTCTATCTTCTCCCTTCCAACCCAAGATGACAGTTTTAAAGAGTTAGAAGTGGGGACGTGTGTTCTTTTCAAAGTTTAAACTGATTTTTAGATTTGAAAGTTTTATACTTAGGCCTTTCTTAGTTTTTAGTCTCCATGTGGAAAACTCATGTCTCTGAAGATTGTACAGTGTCTCCTTTGCTGTGCTTTTGATCCTTATTGCAGTGGATGGTATTGCTTGAAGGAGTAGGGCATCTCTACTATGACCTTTTAAATGTTAGGTATTTTAAAAAAATATGGTCATTGAGGGAAAATCACCAAGATTCTGGTTTGCTTTCTTTTTGAAGGACATGCAATTGTCCTTCTGTCAGGTTGCCAGTGGTGATGTAGGGGGATGCCAACAGCTCTAGATCCCTAGCTTGCTTATTGTCACCATCTCCACAGGTAAGGCTTTCACTCAGGATCACCTGGCACAATGTCTGCATAGAAGATGAGCCCTTAAGGTTTTGGCTGGATTTGATGTCTAACATTGTCCAGGCTAAAAAGATTGCTGCTGCTCATTGTCCAATTTTAGTTGTTTTGGCATCATTAGCAAGTGTGCAGCTTTCATCTTCACCCCTGCAATGAATGTGGTTTTGGGAAAGACCTGTGTGGGAGACGAGTTTCTAGGTAGTGTTGGGGAAAAGTAGAACGTAATTCTCTCTTTTCATTTATGACTCCAGACAGAGAAACTTTGCTAAAGAGCATTTGCACTATTGATAACAAGGGCTGCAAATATCTTTACCATTGAAGGTTTTCTGCTCTTCCCTTAGTCTGAAAGAAGAATGGAGGATTAATAAGCAAAGGCAAAAATAAACCTGCTGTTCTAAAGCCTTGACATATGGGACCTGGTATGCAACTGGAATGGCTTGTAGCTGTGCAGCTAACCTTTTTCAGACAGCAAGTGAGAACTCCTCTAATGCAGTTTTTTTATATCCTCATACCTAATCTAAGCTTTATTTTAGGGACAAGGATGAGAATGGAGGGATGTCTCTACTGGCTGAGGTATAAAGAATATCGACAAATTGTGAGCCATGATGCTGTTCTTGTAGAAAGCTGAAATGAGGCTTTTTGTTGAAGAAAAAAAAATAAAAAATCTAGAGAAGTTTAATAATTTTGAAAGCTGGCTAGGTGTTACAACTGGATAAAATTCCAGAGGGCAGAAGTTATGGAAACCACCATATTGGACACTGAGACTATGGTGTACTTTAATGGACCTTTGATATAAAATATTTGGCATCAATTCTAAATACTTCTTGGTTGACCTTTACTATAGTAGGCACCTTTTCCTTGGTTTACCTAATTACATACAGTTTAGTAGCAGTTACCTTCTTTTGTTTATTTTTGTTTCAGTAGTTCTGGATGGAGAAGTTACGTGGTGATACAAAGAACTAACACTGTGTTACTGAATTAAAATGTGATCCAAGTAGTGCTGAATCCATTTGGAACTTTTGATTGACATTAGTGGCCTATGGAACCAATCTGAGGTGAATTAGAACAGCCTTATGGAAAATTCTCTGTGTATTAGGTATTCTTTACAGGATGGTAGATGCTACTTCCAGTTCATGTTACAGTCTCATCTAGCTTAAACCAGGATGGTGTAGGTGGGTTATCATCTTTGGTTTTGTTTTGTAAATAAATGCTCTTGTAGTGGGTTTGGCTAAAATCTGTTTAGTTTCCTGGCAAAGGTTGTGACAAAAAGAGCAGCAAGTATGTGTGTGTGTATCTGAGGATTGCAACAATTAAACACACTCATTATCTATGTCAGGTTTTGTTGGTGTTTTGGGCTTTTTTTTGGTTAATGTTAATAGGACTATGGCTTTCAAAAAGGTTACTCACATTTACAAGATAATACATCATTGGCTTCTAAAGCATTAAATAAGATTTTTTTTTTTTCTATTGACTTGCTAATCCTATGTTTAAAGCAAGGTTTTCCAGATGAAGTTGAAGCACTATGGTGGAAGTTGGTGTTGTAAAGATAGAGAAGACTGCAGTGCCCTGGAGTCAGTTCATATGCACAGGAGGTGTTGAATTGTAAGGTGAGACAAAGCCTGGTGCAGAGCTGGTGGAAGTGCAAGTTCTTGATTCTTAAGAGAAACCTGATGTTGCCTACCACCACAAAAAAAGCAAGTAACACAGTTTACATGAAATATGAAGAGTCAGTGCTTTGGGGGCTAGAGGTTATTAGTTTTTTAAATCTAAGTGAATTTCTAAGTGGGCTTTCAGTGCTACACTGCAAGAATTCCTGTGACAGGAAGAAAAGCCTTGTTAGGGTAAGTTGATGTAGCAAGTTTCTCTGGTTTTACAGCATTCACTCCTTTTAATCCAAGTTATTCCAGTACACAACAGAAATTGCAATTAACGTAATGCTCGTTGTTCAAATGCAAAATGATATAAATATGCAGGAAATGTGCTGCTTTACACCAGCATGTCTGTACAGGTGAGTGATGCCCAAAGATCAAACTGACAGACTAATTAGAACTGACTCTTAACATTTTTCTGATTCAGGGCAGTGCAGCTTAGTAGCAGGCTGTCCTGTAAGTGTGCTGGGGGCTGCTGAAGGTTCACTGCTTTGCCCTCACTCTCTGGAACATGAATTTATACCAATGGGAGGTGGCTGTTTATTGGAGGCCATTGACTGTGTTTTGGATCACAGTAGACAAGAAGCTCTAGTTGTAGACTGCAGACAGCTGCAAGGAAAAATGGAAGCTTTGGAACAGAGTAGGATTAAACCCAGTACTAGTCTCAAAGAGTCATTTAATGTTAGAAAAACTAAATAAACTGATCTTGAGTGAGAGTTGCCTAGATCAAGTGTGAGGAGCCCTTCTTAAGAAGGACTGAAGAAGACTTTTGGCTGTGCACTCATTCAGTTTCTACTCCAGCTTGCAGCATTGCAGGTTGCCACCTTCACCCTGCCCACCTCCCCAGAGCAGCTCAGAGCTATCTTGTATCAAGTCCATTAGCAGCACCCTAGCGTGGAGCTCCTTCACCCCCACTGTGGTCATACTGTGCTTACAGACTCTGCAGCCCTCCCAGTGCCGAGCTTCCTCGCTCCCTATTCCAGGGCTGAGGGGCAGGGGAAGTGTGTGGGTGTGACTGGGCAGCTCTCAGGAGCTTGGGCATGGTCAGTGCAAGAGCAAGGAATGGAAGGGATATTCTGGAGACATGATGGAGAAACAAATACAGGTGGGACTTCATGTGTTCTGACTAGGGTGAAGTCAATCCCACTTTGTCTCTCTCATTTGCTGCCTTTTTTTTCCTTTCTTTTTCTCCCCCCCTGCCCCCCCTTTCCCTTTTTTCTGCTTTCCTTTTTTCCCTTTTTCTTTTTTTTTTCTTTTCCCCTTTTTTCTTTTATTTCCTTTTCTGCCTTTTTTCTTGGTTTTTTTTTTCCTCCCTTTTTTTTTTTCCCTGAGATGTCTAGATATTGTAGATGCTGTAAGTGAGACACAGAATTCCATCTGCAGTAAATTTTCAATGTACTGGTCTGACACCTTTGAATCCACACTTTGATATTTCTGCTCTATGGGGATACTGAATTATCAGTATCAATAGTGTCATAGTAGTATCAATATATTAGTTGTTTTATCATTGTTGTGCTGCTCAGCTTTTTGTGAAGGTCTCTACAGTGGAACTCTTTCATTACACATGAATTCATGCAATGGATGACACTTGGGCCCTTCTGATACACAGCATCATCACAGGCAGGTGCTGCAGGTCCTGATGAGGGCCTGTGATCTGTACAAGAATTATGCTCCTTCTGCCCTGTACAAGTGGATCGGATTGGGCAGACATCTTACCAGAGGCATGGGAAGGCTGAGGGATGAGTGTGAAAGCTTTTGTTAATGAGATCTGAGGAAGACTTAAGAAAAGGAGAAGAGTGAAGGCAGTGAGATGATCTGTGATAATCAGTGAGAGTTTCTCCTCTACCAGTAGATATATGAAGAAATTCTGAGCCCTTGTTGGCCCTTTTGCATGTTTTAGTCTCATAAACTGTATGGATGTGGTTGTAAGTCATCTGTTTTGGGAAGCACCAGGGAGCATTACAGTCTAAGACCTAGATGGTCACTGCTACTGGTAAAGGAGGTGTGCCATTGTCAGGTCATTCCATTGTCTTTCCAGTGTGAACTCCTATGGTATTCTCTCTCTAGTGCACAGAGAGATATTATTAAGCAAATCTTCTATTTCTGGTATTTATGAAACTGGTTTTCTGTGGATTTCTACAAGGGGCATCATTGTATCTTGCAAATATACATTTAATTTAGGAAGATGATGCACCTTTCTTTTCTCTGTGGTGTTTTTTTTTTTGCCTCTAAGGAACTCTTTTTCTCCTTTTTCGCCAAGGAACTGGAAAGTCTTGGATTGCAGGTGAATTCAGGAGGATGAATAAGACATGAACTGACAAAGCTCGATCTGAAAGTGATCAAGTGGAATCTCTAGTGATTTTCATAAAACTTGGTGTCAAGCTTTCATTTGTGATTTGTTGATGCTAGAAGCTGTGATACTCTTTAGGTTTGTGACACTTCTTTTAGATTTGGGAAGCTGGGCTTTGAGTACAGTAGCTCGCAAACTGCTTTCACAAAATGTTTTGACCTATGTTGCCACTTTTCGTGAATACTTTAAGTGCAATTTCTCATTTACTAATGAATTCATACATTACACTGTAGCATATATGCAAACTGCTCTTTTAATTTTGAAGAAGGACTCTTGCAAGGAAGATACACCCACTTGCGGTGTTTTGAAACAAATAGCTGAGCCCTTGTTTCAATTATTCTTGTTTGGACTTGAGAAAGTCAACTGGAGTAATCTTTGTGTGTGCTCTGTGCCATTATGTGGTGTGGCAGTTATGTCAGAGAAGGTTGAAGTGCAGTGATTTGCTTGAAGAGAATCTATGTTTTGAAATGAAGTCTGGAGCAGTAGTGACAATGTTAGCCTAAGGCTCTGGCAACATGGGTTCAAACTCCTGTGGCAGCTTTCAGCCCCTGCTTAATAGTGGGAGTCATTTAACCTCTCTGAAAAGAATGTGATTTCTCCCAGCCTGGACAGGGGAGGAAATAAATACTGTGAAGGATACATACTTCAGAACCGTTAGCCATCTGGGTGGATACTTCAAAAAAACCCCACCTCCGCCTTTTTTTTTCTGGAGATGCCAAAATACGTAGTGAATGCACGTTCCTGCTTTCCACATCAGACAGATTTTAAGACTTTCTGCCATAGGTGCTTCTTCCCTCATAACTCTGTTTTGTAGCTGTTTGAAATTGGGCTTTTGCTCTTAAGGTAGAGCACCTGCTGTAGCTGAGAGGGGTACAGCTCTTGCAGGTGATCTGTCTGATCTCTGTTGATTTGGTGAAAGCTTAGAAGCTTAAACTAAATCACATAAAGGTGGGCATCTGGAGCTGGGTGGGACTAAATCCAGTCTAAATAGCTGTGTGGCAATGGATTTTGCAGGCACTGCATAAAAGATGCAAGTTTGACCATTTTTCATGCATAGCAGAACTAAATGTGTGCACTGATTGTCGAAGCATCTGTGCCAAATCAGCTTTAACTCTTAAGTGGGACTTAAAGTTCTTTTTATTAGGCAGAAAAGCAAAAGGCTTCTCTGGCTCTCCCTCTTGTGCAGTGCATTCTTAATAGTGCTGAATCTTCATTTCACCTATGCATAACTATATTGTTTTAGGAAAACTTTTTTAAAAATCTCTTGTCTTTTGCCAACTTTGCCATTATGCGTAGAACCCTTTGGTCTCTGGTTGCTCAGAAGTTTGGCAGTATGGGATGTTACCTTTCCTTCCCCCTCTTCTCTCTCATTTGGCTCTATTATGATTATTATAGAGTGCTTCTTCTGTGAGTACTGTACAGAAATGCATTATTTTTCTCTATGTAAATAAGCTGGAATTAAATTGTGGAAAGGTTCCTTTTTTTCGTTTTTTTAATAAAAGAAGAAAGGTGGAAAAAAAAACCTGTGTGATTTGGAAAGAAGGAGAGTAATCTTAGTTTACCTTATCCTTACTGCAAGAAAGTAAAAGATTGCTTCTCTAAATCTATAGGCCTCTTATTACTTCCGGTAGCAGCATGTGCTTCTAATAACACTAAGTTTGACAGTATTTTGCACTTTGTTAGTGGTGCATTGAATTGGAATTAGGCTGGCACTGGCTTCCATGTGTTGTCTAGTGGGACAATCTAGGCTGCAAGCAGATGAGGCCACTATCAGGACATTCCCATCAGCTGTCCCCTGCTCTTGGGTGAATCAGCAGCAGCACTGGATAATGTCAATGGTGCGGGATTAGGCCTTCTGCAGCCGCTGTTTGTAACAGTTTAATTAATGAAAACAGGTATTTATGAACTTCTTAGAAAGTCAGTAAGTAGTCAGAGACAAGCTTTTAGTGATAGGAACCGAGAGCACACAGCCACAGTGTAAAGTATTTGTATTGTCTTGTTATAGATGTTGCTGATGAAAAAGAAAATCTTTCATCAAAGTAGGCATCACAAGATTCAGAAATTCAGAACTTGATTTTTGAAAAGTCTAAGACAGATATTTATGTAGGAATTTTTAGCACATGGAATTGGAAAGAGTGATGGAAGTGATTTCTTTGTCTATATACAGCACTACTTCAGCTTTGAAGTGAGCTGCTTTTTTTTGCCAGGACATTTTTCTATTGATTTAAGGAGTTCACCTTGGGATTGCCTAACCTGCAGCAAAAGATGTATTACTAGGACATAGTTGACAGTGTATTATTCCTCATATGTTTGACGGACCTCAGTCTACCTTAACCTTTTTGGCAAGTTCTGCCAGCTAAAGTGAATCCTCCCTAAGGAAAGAGAATGTACTTTCCTAAGACTGGGATGTAAAGCTGTGTAGTGTTTGAGCATATGCAGTGAGTCTTCACATCTTGGCAAGAAGCACTGTGTGGGAAGTTTTCAATGTCACTCTTACGTGTTGTTTATGTAAGAGTGCTTTATGCTGACAAATATTAGAGCTGTCATGTTCATTTTGTAAAGAAGGTGTGGCTGGAAAAAGGAACCTGTATAGCACAGGGGCAGGGTTAGAAAGATGAAGATGGCTGAAGTTTGAGGTGGAATGAATGTTTTGGAGCGCTGCTGTTGTATTAAAGCATCTATAGAATTTGTACTCAGTGGCTCTGACAGAGGTCCAAACTAGATGCTGCTTGAGGAAAATATGTAACTTGCATAAAAACCGGCCTTCCAAAGTCACAATCCTGTGTCCTAATTCCTTTGAAACTTTTAGTCTTGATGATGGTCTTCTAATTTCCTCTATTCCCATCCTCAGAGTAAGAGTGCATCAGTTCCCCTTGTAAGTGCTTCTTCAATGTGATCTGTCAGTGAATTCCCAAAACTGTAATGTGTTCTTTTCAGAATATGCCCTGTAATCTTCAGTATGTAATTACTTTTGCTGTTCCTGAATGGACATTTTGAAGAGAATGGGGGAAAGAAGGGAACTGGGAGAAAGAGAAAACTTCTGTCTTTTATCTACAGAGCTCTGGAGTCACCATCCCTGGAGACATTTAAAAAAATGAGTAGATGTAGCACTTGAGGCTATGGTCTAGTGGTTAGGGAGATGTTGGGATGAAGGTTGGACTTGATCCTAGAGGTCCTTCCAACCATTATGATTCTATGAAATAGGTGTCTTTGAGTTAAGGAAATTTGTGTTTGATGCTGATCATGCCTCAAAGGTAACTGTGCAGTTAATATTTGTGCCTGCTTGCTTGTGACTGACAGTACACAGGGAGTTGCAGCACTGGTCCCTGTTCCTGCAGCTACTTTCCTTCACTTTGTCTTCTAGCAATGAGAAAACAAAATTTGTTCAGCCTTACACTATTATTACAGATGTTGATTGAATTACCTTGTACTGAAGTTGTTAAAATGGAAACTGAAACCTTAAGTGAAGACTTGGGTTAGCATTTTCATTTATAAAAGTGCAGAAAAGTAATTTTTTTGTGTCATATGGAACCCTTGTACTGGTTTGGATTTGTGATTTGGTTTTTGTTTTTTAACATTTGTGTCTGATTTTAGGAAAATAAAGAACTACAGTTAATGTGTAGACTGCCTAGTAAAATAGCTTTAAAAAGTCATGTAGAGTTAAATTCACTTTATTAATATCACTTGCACATTGCAATAGAGTCTTAATTTCTATTTTTAAGAATAATTTTTTTATCTCTGGTTACATCCAGTGCAGCTTGCTAATTTTAGGGGTGTGAACTCCTCATGCGTTAGCGAGACAAAGTTTTAATAGCTGCCTCTGAATACTTGCTTAAGAATCATCACTATATGCTTCTATGTAGGGCCAAATATGTTGCTTATGATGTTACTGTTTTGGTGGCAAACAGGCTGATGGACTGATAAATACATACTTTAATAGAAGTGGGGCTAGTGAATTGTAAATGGCATTTTGAACAGTCTCAAGTTGTAATACATGGACTCATCGTATCAGTGTGTTTTAATGCTACAGAATTAGAATTGGCTTGGAAGTGTTGTATTTGAACCGTTTTTGAAATTTCCATATAAGGGACAGTGAACTTGCCACATATTTTGCTAGCCAACACATGAAGTAATATCTTTATTTCCTGTAGTAATTATTCTTTGCTAAATTTGGGGCAGCTTTAATTTTAGAAGGGTAGTGCCTGGTACTATCCAGTGCTGTGATTAATATACTGGGAAGATTCAGTTCTGAGTGCTCTGAGACTTTTGTGAAAAAATTGCGTCGTTCTCTGAAATGCCTTTTCCTCCTGGGGCAGACAAGTCAATCTGTTGTCATTATCTTTGTAATAGCAATAAGATTTAGAAGACAGTCATGTTAACAAAGGTACAAAGTGTCCTCAATTCAACAGCTCGTTTCCAAACACAAAAACCCCTCAGCATTATCACAGCAGATGTGCTTGCTTTTTTTGAATGTAGAATGCTCAGAAATATTCCTTAGGCTAACACTATGCTCAGCTTGCTTCAGTCTGACCTGGCTTTGCATTGTCTATTCAGCCCTTTCTCATTTGAAAAAGGGAGAATGACTAAAGATGATACTCAGACATTATTTGAAATGGTAAGTATGTGTTATGTATTCTGCATCATTTTTGTATGCTTTGTTCAGAAGTGAACAAATTGACAATGTGAAAATATTACCATGTTCTGATATTTGAACTTCCTGGAAGAGACAGTCCTATTTTAAATCTCCTTATTCTGAATTATGTCAAGTCATCTGTTCCCACCAAAGTAATGGAGTATATCTACTGTGTAAAGCTCTTTCCTGACAAGGCGTGTTCTTCACACAACACAGCTCTCTCAGGACAACTTTTTTTTTGCTAAATGGACTCAGAATTCCATGTTCTTGGTATGTGAGATATTACTCTTGCAGGTGCCAAATGGAGTTTCCTAATTGCTAGACATTAGTTTAAAATAACTGGTTTGCACCAAATATCTATTTTCAGTAGTAACAGTTTCACAATTGAGGTTCTCTGTGTTTTGTCGGAGAGGAGAAAAGATGATACAGATTAATTTTATTGCCATAAAATATGCCATTGTGTGGTTTATTTTATACATGCGAAAACATGTGTGTGTATAAAATATTCAGAATCTTCTTATCCTTTTTACATTTTATGTGTTTAACCTTTCTTTTCCTTTTAGAAAAATGAGCAGAAATGAAACTGAAAGATGAATACCATATCTTAGAAAATTGGTCTAATCTTTTCCTCCAATGTTTTGATTGTGGAAAAAAATATTGTGAAACTACAGCATAGGAAATGCATGGAATGTGATTATTTTTCTTTTTTTCTCTGGGAGCTACATTTCATATCAGTTCCTGCAGTTTTCCACATTGAAAAAACTTGTATAGAAATTGTAGTTTATCAACTTATGAAGGGACAAGTTGAGAGCATAGGGGTGAGGGCTATGAAGACTAGGAAGTTGCTGTTAGTCATTGTTTGTCTGCAAGCTACCACAAGAAAAGAAAATTTTATTATTGTTGGCTCAGTATATGCTCTTTTGGGATTTAATGATCAGTGGGAGATACAACAGCAACGTGTATTCATTATTTGTATTTAAAAATTAGTATTTCAGTGTCTAAACTGCTCCTACTCTTGCATGTAACAACATAATTTTAGGCAGAAGTCTTATAAATTTAATTGCCTATGGTGGTTGTAGTGCTGACAATACTTAGATTAACAAGAACGTGTGCTATCGTCTCAGCATAGATTTTTTTTTCATAACGTTAAAGAAAACCCAGAACCCCCTAAACAGCCCTAAAAGATTATTCACGTTGGAGCTCTACATCCTGTCCAGAGCTTTTATGAAAGTGATGCATCTTTTTTTTTTTTTTGATTTTTCGGGCATTTTTTTCCCAGTATGAAGCATGAAGATTTCCCATTCACCTCCTAGACTAACCTTTCTCTTCTTTTCCCTCTGCATCCATTTCATTTTGTACTAATACATTCTTAGCTCTTTCTCTCATTAGATTTCATCTCTCTTGGATACTTTTAAACTGTTTATTAAGTGATTCAGATACTTGTTTCCAAAGTGCTTACTTTTTTAATCCCTTAGAACTAGAAACAGTATGTTCTGCTTTGTAAATAAAAAGAGAATAGGTAGATTCCCCAGTGAATACCAGTGAAGATAAACTGGGAATGAGATCAGTGTATTTAGATGTGTATAGAATTTAAAGGTTTAGTTTTGTCCCGGGTGTTTGGCTGGTGTTTAATAGTGGAGACAGAATGGCAAATCAGAGTGAATGTAATCAAGGTGAAAATAAAACATGGACTTTGTCTTCAGTCTTTGTGCTGGAGAGAGAACTGGAAGGAGTTAGCAGGACTAACCTTCAAGGGAATAGCAAGTGTGGGACCCCTTTGTAAAAGGGAAAGGAATACTCCAAGTAAATACAGGCCTTAGTATAATCCCAGTGACATGGAAGACTTGAAAGCAAATTGATCTCTGAGCAAATTTTCAAGGAGAAAATAACGAAAAGACTTGGGTGTAAATAGAAATGGAATTAATTTTAGATTAGCCAGTGGGGGATCCTACCAGTTAATATGGTGTGTTATTTCAGCAAGGTAAACGCCACGTCCACTGAATTCCCTGTGCTTAGAACATGAGTGTGGCCCTGAGTCATGTCTTGCTGTGGTGCCACATGATGAACAGTATGCGAATTTGGAGGTTTCACAGAGCAGAGGGAAACAGAAGAGAGATGGGTGTAGAGATGGTTAATAATCTTGCCTAGTGTCTACTATAATTTTCTTTTAAGCAAAGGGAGGAAGTTTGTACTATTAAATCAATTTTCATTTAATGTTTGTCATCCTGCACCTCTGCGCCAATAACAAGGAGCAATGATTGAAATCAAGCTGGGAGTAGAAGGGAAGGATCTAACCGCAAGTAAAGGCAGTAAATCAAGATAAAATTTTTATTTGTGGGAATAATGATGTTCTGAAACTACTTTCCAGACTTGAGGAGCAGGAAAAATATCAGGCTTCCTTTCCAAAGGAGTCATGTAAGTTTATGAATGTAACTTCAATGTTAGGAGCCAGGAATTTCCTTTAAGTCCTTTGTTTTTGTCCTGGAAATTATTTCACATGTTTCCTGAGACCTTTGCATCATTCAGGTCTGTTGAAATAAATATATTGTGCCTAATAAATTTGACAGGAGACTAGAGGCTTCAAAGATAATGAGCCCAGATATCTTGTGAAAATAATTTTCATGTGTCCTTACCAGGTACTTATCCATTGTCATAGGGAGTGAAAATCGGAGACAGTTTGTGCATTATCTGCTGCCTGGCATGCTGGTCCAGCAGCAGGCAGATAGTTTAAGATTATCCACAGAATATGCTTTTTGGCCACCTGCAGGGCCAGAGAGATTATGCAAGGGACACTAATGAAGTTGGAGCAATTATAAAGGACAATTAAGGACACTGGAGGAAGCAGAAAATATTCAATAGCATTTTAGGGATGTAAGAGAATCTGAGATTATTGAGGTGTGAGGAGTGAGGGGATCTGTGAGGGTGTTGTTGCTGTAGGAGACAAGACTAAGGTCCATATGATACCAAGTTTCGTTGTTTTTGCTGAACTAAAGCATCTGCTGGACTGTGGGGGATTGTGAAGCTGGACTGTCCCTGCCACTTCTCTGTCAATTTGAATGTGTCCAAGGGAATACAGCAATTGTTCCGCATTGCTGCTTAGACTGAGCCAAGCTTCAAACCTCTTAAGAGGTAGTGGATAACTTTGCATTATGGAACACTTCCAGAAATGTTGTTTATGGTAGAGAACTGTCGGGTCCCCTCTCCCACATGCTTTTCCACACACAGGAATATAAACTCACTTGGATTTCAGTCCAAATGCAGTTGTTATGTTAAACTGCTTAGCTAAAAATCCAATCCATTTGGTGATGGATAAGCCTTAATTTTGCTTACTGGTGTTAGACTAAAATACTTACTTGCTGTAGCCTTCTGTCCTAGCTGTGGGTCCTGATGCACTCCAGCTGTATTGGAAAAAGTTACATAATGGGCATCGTGCTGCTGGAGTTTGTAGCCTGGGTAATTTAAGCCAGCTACAAATTGTTGCTTAAAAAATAGTAATGCTATGTTAACACACAGATGTTCTTGCCTGTGGTGCTCTCTAGCTCAAGCATTAAGTCACAGCATAACAGAAGATTAACGTTCTGGGGATATCCGATCTGTTATTAAAAAATGGATTGGCTAGACTTTGTGGGCATATGTGGTTTCTAGCAGTGATTTAGAGATGCTTCTTAGAAAAATCATACAACTTGTTCATCTGTCAACTGTCTGTTGCAAGGCAGTTGGGTTGCTAGTGTCTTTAAAGCAGTTACTGCTATTTGCTTTTGAGCTGTAGAACTGTAGACAACTTGCTTAATATAAAGGCTGTGTTCAGGTATGAGGTTTCCTGTTTAGTTTCTTTAGTAACCTTAGAAACAGGTGCTTGACTGCTGGTTCTGAACACAGCCTGATGCTGCTAACTTCAGGTTGGCTATCAGTTTGTTTGTACCCAGCCCTGTAGAAGAGTTCTTTCTTGCTCTGTGGAAACAAATTTTTAATAATCTGTGTTCTCTTCTGCATTGCATTGCCAACAATAACGACACCCTTCAGAAGGAGCATGGAGTTAATGTGGGATCAAGTTATGCACTTGATGGATAACTGGTGCCTATTTAGCCACTGCTCAGGTGTAACATGTGCCCTCTAATAGTGTCTTTGTCTGTACCATGGAGCTCTGCCACAAAAAGCAGCTTTATAGTCTAATATGAATGAAGTTTTTCTATTAGCAGAGTAGTGATGAATTGACAAAAGTGTGTTAATAGTGAAAGCTCTATTTATGATCTGCCCTAAATGCTTGGGCGAAGGTGCTCTGGCACCTTCAGAGTGTCATGTTGGAGTGTAGAAAGAGAAAACAGACCTGCCAGAGACTGCTGTTTAGGAGCATTGGGAAGGCAAGTTTGATTTGAACACAACATCCCAAACAATTCTTGTACTCTTAGCAGCAAATAGATGGCCAGAGAAAGCACTGTGAAGAAAGAGAGATGACTTTAGAATGAGATGGTATGCCTTTGGGAAGGAAAAACATGTCAAGTGAAGCAGCAGATATTGACAGCAGACTACTTTGCTCAGATGTGATGCTTGGTGTTGCTCAAAGTGCTTCTTTTGACAATTGATGTGCACAGTTATTCTTGTATCCACTTCATTTTGATGTGCCTGTTCCCTGTCACATCATTGCTCTCTTCCTTGAGAACAAGTGCCATAGGAAGTGCTTAATGTTGATATGTATAGAATATGTCACTGAAATTTCAGAAGGGGGCTAGTTCCTTTATTGTTTGTTTTTTTCTTTTTTATCATATCCATCACTGCATTTGTTATTAGAAATGAAAATTTTCAGGTTTAGTTTTAAACAGTTGTTAGCCTTGGGTTTTTTTATCCATGTTCCATGAGTGAATTTAAGAATCACAGAAGACTAGTGTTAACTAAATTGGGGCTTATGCTTCATGTGACAGGGGATAAATGGAAAACTCTTGTTCAATCTAAATTTTGAATTTTCTCTCCAAGAAACCAGTGTCTTCATTGCTATCTAGCAGTTTAGGTTTTGTGTGAGTTTGTTTTTTTCTTTCAGTAGGCACGCTTAATTGTTTGACAGTGTTTCATTGTCTTCAGGTGCATAGTATAGAGATGTTCTGGATAAATTTTTTAAGAATCTGGATTCATCCATGCCTGTGAATGCAAAAAGCAATTGATGGTGGTCAAATATTTGAAATGCCTTTCTGCACTGCTTAGCTGCCACACAGTATAGAAGAATGGTCTTTACTGAAGTGGGTCTGGTTGCTGATTCTCAAACTCTGGATCTAGGTGTCTTGACAGAGCTTGGGGGGTTTTCAGCATGCTTCATTCCTGTGCATGACATTAATATTTCACTTTCATGAGCACTGAAGCAAGAAAATCATGACCTTCATAAAAAAATTACAAAAAAAAGCAGCATTTGTTTAAGATAATACACAACAGTCCATTCCAAGTGTTTAACAGCTTGTCTGCACTTCATGCACTTTCATTAAAGAATTAAAATCTTACTTTTAATAAGTGTTGGGCTTTGCTGCATATAGAGCTGTATACTGTAGGTAACTTTTTAGCTCTGGTTCACTTTTTGCTTGCTAAACTTTAGACATCCATGTTAAGATACATAATCTAAAGAACTTAAGCTTCATTTGATACAGAAATTTTCTTCTACTCCAGAATTTTCCTATTAACTTTTCTAATACCTGACATATCGAGCAGGATTGTCCAAGAAAACGTTCCTAAGGATGTAAACTGTTTTGTGCAGTTACTTCTTGGCCTAGTTGATGAAAGTCTTTCATGGATATATTTAATAGAAAAAATGAAATCAGAGTTTTAGGATATCATGAAGTGCTCAAGTGTAACAGTTAAAGTTGTTGTAACCAACAACTTGGGATTCTTAAGTGGGGAAGTATGCACAGAAGGGTCTCAATAGTGACAGGCTCTCATGGCTTGATATCAAACTAGAGTGCAGTCACCTCTCTTCAGTGGTGAATTATTTAGATATATAAGCCAATTCCAGCCTACCATGATTTTAGAGGTTACTAGACAGCATTACTTGTGTTATGCATGTACTGAAGAGGTGAGAACAGTGTATGGAAATCAGGTTCCGCCTGCAGTCCATTTAAGCACTCTGGCTTGCATACAGTAACATTTTTCAAGTTATTCCTGTTGATATTAAGTAGTGATGGATGGTTTTTTTGGTAAGCTCTGCACAGATCATGGCTGATGAGGAACATTACAGCACAATTGCTCTTTTAATGGGAGAGATGTGTACCTCAGATCCTGCTGATTATTCATGTACTGAAAAAAATAGTCCAAAATATGGTTTTATAAGAATAGGATAAAAATTAGATTCAACATGTTTCATGGAAATACTGCAGCATGAGTAAGCTGCTGCTGAACTAAGGAAGGGATTCTGTGGACACCTTGAGTATTTCCCTACCATTGCGTGTGAGTTGCCTGGTAGCCTGTTTCTGAGGTGTGCAATCTGATCAAGGCCTCTGTGCCTCCAGGGGCAGGTTGGCCCCAGCACTGCAGGAGCTCAATGCAACAAGTTTTCTGTTGAAGAGTAACAAGAGCAAGCCCAAGATCCCAAGGCAACATGCTAGTGTGCCCTCTTGCAGTGACAGTGTCTTTCTTCAGAACATGTCTGTGGTGTGAGAACAGTTCTTCCCTTGCTAGGGCATGTCCTCGTGGTCCTGTTGTCTTTTGCAATCTCTACATAAACCTCAGGATCCAGTGGCCGGAGTTCTTCAGGAGAGGCAGAGGAACACTATTGTCTTAGCAGTCATTTTGGTGGTTCAGGTGTCTTCCTTGAAGCTGTGAGCTTGAACATGTCTGAAGCTGAAGAGAGCCTAGGACCCAACTGTTAGTTCCTTGATGAAGAGTCTTAACGATAAGCAAGGCTACAGGTTATTTCTTTGCCCATGCCTGTTGCTGAAGCACATATGACTGATGATTCATCTTTGATAGAGTATTTCTTCCTCACTGATTTCTGCAGTGAAGTTTTGCCTCTGAATTGATTTTTGTGGTTACAGATTGTGATATTGGTGTTCCTGTTAGTGGACTATTACAAAGTCATGGTAAAGAAATCCCTGGAGAATGAGGGAATGAACTCTTCAGGAAAACAGGCTTTCAGGCATGTGAAATAACAGGAAAAAGAATTCAGGAAATGCTTGGCTAAGTGCATCTCACTTGAAACGGTGACATTTGCCTTAGTACAAAGTCTTCAGACAACCTACGTTAGTTCTCTTGTAGGTTGTTTAGAATCACAGCTGTTTCAATCAGATAAAATTGCTTTTGAAGTATTACTTACCATCCTTCCCATCTTTGTTATTTGAGTGGCAGAAAAGAGAGACAAAAAGATGTTGGTAATTCTTTTCATTATACAGATATCACGGAGCTTTAATTTATTCTATTAATTGCTATAAGTGTAAAAAAAAAAGTTTAGGGAAAAAAAAATGGAGTTATATTTCATAGTGCAATTGCAATCTTCCCCCATCCTGCAGTGTCTACAGTACAATGCAATGGTAGGTTTTAAAGCTGATGTTATTTTTGCTTGATGGGCAAGTGGCAGCCTAGGTAGTCTCATGAGTAGGTTTTGGATGGTAGTAACTTAGCACTAAAGCTTTCAGTATTGGCCTGGGTTTGTCTGGGGTTTGTTTGTGTTTCCATACTTTTTTGTGCTTCTGAGAAGTGAAGGCACATCCATGGGAGAATAGGGAAGAAAAAGTTTCTCTTGGGCACTGGCAGGCTGGTGGGGGAGGCTGAGTGTCTGAGCTTGTTCCATGGCTTCCAGAGCTGCTTGTTCTGCATTCACATTGGGTCTGTGTCATATTGCTGCTGTTTAACTTACTGTTAGACTCCTAGAATTAAACCTACTGTTGCTTTCCTTGTAAAGTTATCACGGAATCCCAGAATCACGGAATGTTAG
>VYZX01011133.1:10831-22878 GCA_013401335.1 Brachypteracias leptosomus | reverse complement strand
CACCTCCCTCGACCTGCTAGTCATGCTTTNACCTCCCTCGACCTGCTAGTCATGCTTTTTTTGATGCATCCCAGGATACAGTTGGCCTTCTGGGCTGCAAACACACATTGAGGGTCATGTTGAGCTTCCTGTCAACCAACATCCGCAAGTCCTTCTCCACAGGGCTGCTCTCATTCCACTTATTGCCCAGCTTGTATTTGTGCTTAGGATTGTCCTGACCCAGGTGCAGGACCTTGCACTTAGCCTTGTGGAACTTCATGAGGTTTTCATGGACAAAGGTGAATTAGTTTACCTAAAGGCGTTCAGTTCATCAGCATTAAAAGGAGAAATAGACTTGCACACCCTGATTCCTAGTTGTGGGTGCACCCAACATCCTGACTGTCCCTTTTAACACTACCATATGAGAACAGTAAAGTTGCACGAGCAAGAGTGTTGTTTCATCACAATGGAGCATCAAGTAGCAAAACTGTGTTGTTCCAGAAGCATAAGAACCCACGAAGGCCAGGTTTCCCCTGGATGTATGTCCTGTGGTTGCCTGTAAACTCACCTGAAGTTTACTCAGGTACTTCTAGGGCCTTTCTACACAGAGACATTCCCTGTGTCTAACAAATCACAAGCTCTCTTTCAATGTCATTATTTACTGACTATCCTCCCTCTATCTGGCTAGTGCTTACTGTATTAGTTGTCTTTGACATCTGTCTTTCTGTCATACTTGATTTAAATAAGGCAGGTTACTAGAGAAAACACGGATAAACACATAAACACTGAAATTAGCTTTAAGTAAACATATGTGATAGGAAACAAGACCAAAATAATCTTCAGTCCTTTTAGGAGGTGAAAGACAGCATCCATAAAACCTCTTAACAGCCACTATTAATACTACAATACCACAATATCACAAGCTCTGCCCCTGCAGTTACCAAAGGAATTTCTTGGGAGGTGATCAGCTTTCTTCATCTACTCTGAAATCAGAAGAGAATGTCCTTGAAGCAAATATATCGTTGCAGGAAACAAATAAGGAAAAGGCCAAAGGGGAAGAAAGAATTACTTATGTAATTTAGACAAAACACTCGGTGCAAGTGAGCTTTTGGTTGCCATTTAAAGCTATGTAGTGGCAGAGGACTCAATTTTCAGATCCAGCTTCTTTTCTGGTAGCAGTGCTGGAGAAGCATGAGGCAGGCCACTACCTAGACTTTAGTGGAAAGCAGAGAAAAACCTGCATGGCGCTAGGGTGACTTCTCAAGTCAACTGAGGCATGAGCTACCAGCTATTCACAGTTCTATGTCTTGAAGGATCTTGAGGCTAAAGAATCCAGCCTAGTCTGAACACAGTCAGCAACTGCAAGGGCTGTAAGATTATGCCTTGGCTTCTGATATCGTGCATGCAATACCATCCTCCTTGAAAAAAGATGAATATGGAATGTGGAAAATTATTTGGCAGTTGGTATTCTGCAACTCAGAAGACAACTGGAGTAAGCCAGGCAGAATAACAAGAATACTACTGAACTAATACAAACTTTTCTAATAGTAAGTAAAAAAAAAAAGCCAAAAAACCCCACCTGAAACTCCTGAAACCTACCCACTGGTTATTACAAATGGAATCCTACTGGTTCAGGAAAAAATCCATAATATTACTAATACCATTGTGCATTACAGTTTTAGGGGAAATAGGTCCTTGTAGATGAATTTGATTTCATTCTGCAAGAATTGGGTAAAATGCCTTGGCTAACAGCCAGTGGGGAAATGCCTTTATTTGCAGAGGTGATCTATGATGCCATATACACAATTCCTCCACTCAGGGGAAAGGAAGCCTTTTAAAGCCTTTAAATCTTTAGGACACCTACTTAACTGAGGACCATTGTTCAGCTAAGGATGCAGAAGCTCCACAGTATTCCCTTGAAAGCTTACACAGAGCTGCACTTCTTCACCTGGAAAAGGTAAAGTCCAGGGGAATCTCCAGGACACCCAGGAAAGTTCCTTCACTATAACAAACAACTGCCAAGGCAAAACAAACATGACAGCAGAAGATTTCAGACCCACTGTCTCAGCAACAGTCAGCAGGAGAAAACTTGCTAAAAACCAGGAAAGGCAGGTGAGGTGGAGGAATTAAGAAGGAAAAATGATTTGCCTAAACTGTAAGTTCCATCTTTCACAAGAACCCATTTAAAGCTGGCTTAACTAAAGAACAGCATCTTGTACAGACCACTGAGCAGAAACACTCTGCCAGTATCTGGTACACAGATGTCTGATCTGGTATACACTGGCCAAAACCTTTGTAGTTAACTTACCATTTTGTCTCTACTGTTATGGATGTGAAATACTAAGTATTTTTTCTATGAAAGCAAAGTACTGACCATATCTGTGAACTACGAAAAGCAATCCAGGCCACGAGGCGTACCTATTCCTACAGCCATACTACTGTAATGTGGCTGGACAGACTATCCTCTGTTATTCTACACTAATCTCTCTGAACTGATCTTTCTAATCTTCCTAAATGATGTGGTATTTCTGCCCTGTGGAAGAAGATCCAGAAATTGCTGAGTGCAGCCACTCTATTTATACATGCTGTACAGGTCTCATTGCTTACATCTAGATACCATAATTTGAAAGGCACAAGCACTGAAGCTACAATGGATTACTGGAGAAGCTCAGTGACTTTCCTGTTTATGCAACAGAATCTCTCAGTATCTTCAAGAAAGGCTAGAATTAAAAAATAAAGCAATAGCTAATGTATTTGGACATTTAAATTACTCTTCCATGACCTTTTAAAACAGAAAACTATTTGTCATGCTATTGCCAAAATATCACAGTATGAATTTTTATGGAGACAAAATAAAAGAATCACAAAACTATTGAGCTTCTCTGTAAACTGATGCAGAGCACCAAGTTCTATATTGTTTTATACCCAGTATAATGCCACTGCACTCTCTACATTATACAAGTTTATATCAGTTAACAGTTTCATAAGAGAAAATGTACATTGTGACACTTACTTTAAACTAGTACAGGTTTATTCCAAGACTACAAGTAACTTTTTGTTACATGGAATACTGTGTTCTAACTTATACAAAGTACTTTCATTATATGGATTATAAAGCATGGAATCACTGAAGCTACATGTGACATGGGACTAAAAACCACTTCATTCAAAACAGATACTACTTCTCCATCACAGCTGATGGACAGACATGCTTTACTCAAGTCCTCACATTTAAATTCTGACCTCAAAATTAAACTTGAAACAACAAAAAATACTTTAAAAGACTAGATCTACAAACATTAATCCAGTGCCTGCATTCCCAGGTGAGTAAATGTGCATGTACCACTTTTGTAAAAACTTGCACTAAAGCTCAGCTAAATCTGAGCTCTTCAGTCCTCCTTTCCAGTCCTTCCATTGGGATATACCATGGACATGGGCATCACATGCCTGTAAAGAGCTTAAGGACTGAAACCCTAGATTTAAAATCTGCCCAGTATTAAAACGTCTTACTGACCAACAAAAGACAAGATAATGTTTGAACTAAAAAAGCTGATTTTACTCTTTTTTGCACTCTGCTTGACAGAAGAGCATGAAACAGCTTCTGCCTTGTGCTCCTACATATAGACCCCTAGTACAAACAAAAATGAAGAGTGAACATTGAGCTTCCATCTCAAAAACCAGACTGTGTTGAGTCTTGCATGAGATTAGGTTTTACGATTGTAGTTACTCTCTTTTTCTTCTCTTCATAAAGGTCAGAATTTAAAACCAAAAAAGTATCTACTGACATTTAGGTGGAAGGAGTTTAAATCAGGCCAAATGGCCCGTCCAAATTTAACCAAGTTACTATCAATCCACAATAGATGATTGCCTGCTAATGATCTATTCTATGAAAACCTACAATCAATAATGCATACTGCTGATTGACAATGTAGTATTCGTGGATCTTCATTGTCCTGACACATGTACAAAATATAAAGCTTTGATTTTGTGACTTCCAAGACATAAGGGGGAAGGGAAACATTTAAAGCCATAACCGAGGAAATACTTGGCTTTTTTTTCTGGTATTTTTCTTAAAAGTTTCCTCCCTGAAGTCATGCAATTTATTGACCTGACCACTTCAGAGTCTACAAATTGGTAACATGGGGACTCCAAAAATATTTTAAAGCTTCCAACTCCAGTCTTTTAGCATTAGTTACAGCGAGGAGCTGCAAGATACTCCACGCTTGCATGATACTGGCAGAGTGTCCTCTGGAGAACTCCTATGGCTACTTCACAGCAGAAGGGCCACATGAAACGGCTACAACAGGCTGGCACTTGGATGTCTTGGATCAGCATGGAGAAATGCAGACCCTGCCCACACCCTCTGCATAGCCTTGTGCACCTAAGGACCTGGCCTTCCACACTTGGTATTTAATCTACAAACCATCAGGGCTGTGGAATCATCCTGGTTGTCTCCTCACACACTTGAGGAAAGTTTGCTGCATCCCTAAGAAGAAGGAGCGGGCAGGTTGTTAGTGGAGCAAGTGGAGCTCTGCCCACACCCAGCCACATGAACCTCCACAGGCAGTGAGCAGGGACAGCTGGTAAGGTCATCAGGTAGAGAGGAAAGAAGCCTCCTGTGGATGTTGAATATATTTGCTGTGGACCAACCCACCTTCTCAGAATTAAATCCACATTCTCTATTGTCACAGACCCAAGTGTGGGTGTGGTCTTATTCAAGCCTAGTTACTTTGCTGAAACATAGACGGCACAGTAAATTACAAGGTTCTCACAGACAAACAAGCAAAGACTTAAAAGGGATTAATCATGCTTTCCCAACAAGGCCAAAATAGCAGTATTATCAAATTTTTTTTAAAACCCACCTCTTTTAAACTAAAAAAGTTATCATGAAATCATTTACAAATTGACAGTAACATTTCTTAAAATGCAGCATTTCTTTTCATTTTTGAAGGGGAAGGGAGGAAAGCCAAATCATACATATAGAGAGAGTGAGACACCTTTAAGGAGGTGAGATCTTAAGAGAAAGCTTTCCCCAACTTGACTAGAGCTCTTTGTCAATCCTACTCCACTACTATAGTTACATTTCTTTAAGAAGGCTGCACTTCTTGTGCTGTATGTTATTCCAACATTTTGCTTTCACTTACACGTTTTGCTTTCTGAAGTGATAGCTTCAGACTTGTATTTTTCCACTATAAACTGACATCAACCCAAAACCTGTTCCTTAACTATTCAAGGGCATGTAGGCACAAAAAAAAATATTGTCCTCCTAAGCAGGCTGGGTGTGGTATTTGAATGTTGTACATTCCTTCAGTTAATTGAAAATTTTATCTCTCTTTTCAAAGGTTCAGTAAACAAAAGGCCTGGGTAAAGGAGATTGAGAAAAAAGCTAGGAATACTTATTTCAAATAACTTTTATTTCGAGTATGCCATTAATACATATGTTGATATGCAACAGATTTTCTGATGCTGAAAGTCAATGTCCTCCTATAAAAGAAGAAAAAAAAATAAATCAGAAAGTAGGGCACTACCAAAACCTGAGAACTTGGCAGCGAGCCAAAATGAAGATCCATATGTACAGCTTTACTAACCTCAATGAATCTTCACAAAATTGAGACTCAGATCAGTACAAAATAACAAATAACTTTTGTTTCCTCTTTTTTTTTCTTCTATCCAGAAGACCCATTTGTGGCAACCATATCATTTTCCAAGAATTCCATGTCTTGTCTACTTCTGAACTGCCACTGTTCCGCAGCACAGGTTTGGGGTAATTTCTGAGCCTCTATCAATACTACTATTATTTCATTTATTTACAGTTTTCTATAATATTGAATCATAGAAACTGCATACACATTCACAGGCACTAAATACAATTTCAGGAGTTTTTAAAATAATACCAAATGGATTACTCAGGAGTCAGATGAGCATTAAGAAAAAAATGTTGATAAACTGAGATACACAAATTTTGAAACAGCCTATTTCTTTCAAACACTGAGAAAGGATAGCCTTATTTGGGGGGGCTTTTAATATTGATTCTTACGCCACCTTTTTATGCAACCATGCTACCACTATTTTCAGCAAACTTCTACATTTGCTATCAACTCTTAAAAGTGGTATCTCAGATACTTTTCATCTTGTCTTTTGTTACATTAATGGATTTGCTCCTTAAAATTTAAGGCAGTCTGCTTTTCAGTTGAAAGAGATGGAAATTTTCAGAACGACAGAACACCACACAATAGCGAAGGTTAATTTCAGATAAGTGCTGTTGGCACAGCTGACCACATTTCACAACAACATGAATATAAAAAAAATGTATTTGCGTAGGGCAGTAAGAACAGCCCAGCACATGGCAGCTCTCGGGAGCCAGCCCAGCTCTCATCTGCCACCCCACAATAGGAAGGGACTGTGAACACAAACTTCCCCGTGCTAAAGTGTCAGTGCTGCCTGGTCCAGACTTCAAGATGCAGGCATGCCTGTTTGTCTGTCAAGCTGAAGAAAAATTTTCTTAATAGTTCTACTTTAAATGGTAAATGGGGAATGCTTGTCATGGTGCATTCAGTGCTCACGACATCATTTTGGCTGGGCAGCACAGCCCGTCTCCCAGAACTATCACTTTGTTAATTCATTTGGTACAAGTTCAGGAACCTGGAATAAAGTAGACTGAATTTTGACAGTCCACTTCCAAATTCAATATCAGAGAAGATGAAAAAAAAAAATTAATACTGCTATTAAAAAGAAAATACATAGTTCCACTGGCCACAACTCCAGGTAAAATGACTTTTCAGAAAGGATGTGTCACCTCCAGAGTGTGAGCAGCATATGAGCTCTTCTCTGGAGGTGCTAATTCATTTCTCCACATTACCCTTAAATTCCAGCCCACTCCTTCCCAGGACCTGCCACATTAGTGGTATCAGATTAAACAGGATTTTTATCCATAGTCACAAGGCTCCTTGCTGCTCTCTGATCTCAGCACAGATCAACTGCAGAAATACCGGGCAACCAAAACTGCAGTTATGACCAGACATCCTGTTTGCTGTGAATTCTATTTTTAATGCTTTTATGATGTTAATAGTAGGAACTCCCAGCTTTTTGTTGTAAGTTATCCTGAATTTAGTTAATCCAAGAAGACTTTATCAGATCTCAGTGTAAAGATTCTACTTCTCAGTGTCAGTTTTAAGGTGTCTTTTACCCCTCAAGCTACTCACTCCTGCACTTCAGGAGCCTTCCAGACTGTCCTGAGAAGCAAAGGCAGAGGTTTTCATAAAGACTTCACAAAGGTCCTCCTATTATCTAATCTTAAAGCAGTGTAGCCAAAGAAGTTTGTAACATTTGGCTTCTGTATGGGAGCCAAGACATCAGAAAGAATACAAAACTCAAAACAATTTGTGCATAAAGTTACTAAAACTGAACTAGAATGCACAAGTGTACAAAAAAAGGACAAGTCTATCACTACTAGCATGGGGTTACTTCATAGAGAAAGATATATTTGCTTCCCATTGATTCAATTAAAATGATCAAAACAAGCAGACATTAATCTTTTATCTTCTCTTTTTTTTTTCCCCTAGGCAAACCAGAAAAAAAAAAAAAAGAGCTTAATAGAGGTTTAAATCATCTAACGGACAGGTATTCATTACAGTAGTGTATCTATAAGCATTCTCTGGTTAGAAATGGATTTTTACCCTCATAATAGCCTATTTTGCAGAGGGACAAAATAAAGATGTTGCTGAAACTCAAGTCTTCCCTAAAAGTAATGAGGAAATAAGGGTAGGGAACACGGAAAGAAACTAATGTGAAAATGCAGGCAGATGGGATATGATGTAAGGACAGGAAATGAAAATAGAAGGACAGCATTTGCTATGTGGTTCTGTGGAGAAGCTGACTTAACAATTGTGTCCTTCTACCTTTCATTTCCCTCTAAGGTCAGAGTCCTGCTAACCCTGATACCAGCAAAGGACAACCCAACAGGAACTGTGAATACTCAAGTGTAGACAAATGACTGACTGACCTACCGAATTTTTAAAACAGTTTTCTCTAATCACGTATAAATCTAAACTTGTCAAATATACAGCTATTTCTGAAGCATAGAACAATTCTGAGTTGAAAAAAAGAAGTCTGTGGTGTGATGATGGGTCATTTCAAAGTTTAATAGAAATTTCTGCCTGAAGCAGCACGGGACAATGTTTATTTCATGATAGCCATTCATAATATAACCTGAAATACTGGCAGGACCCTGCCATGAAGATTCACAGCAATATAGATATAAAGCAGGCCAAGGAAACAAGTAGGAATTCCATTTGGCCATTGTCACATCACAGAAGACATTTGCTAAGGTATTTAAAAATACAACTGAAGTCTAAACAGAAAAAAAAAAACCCAAACCCCAAGCCATTGGTTGAAATACATGTGATAGTTCTATGAATTTTCAAGTGTAAATTATCTTTTTATTTATATCCCTTCAAGTGCCATTTTTAAGAACGTTTTGTAACCTGAATATATTTTTGACCAAACAAAGAATACATACATGAAAATGATTTGCATTCCAGTTCCCTGTTCTGTCAGTCATATGCTTTATAAAAACTGTAACCATGCCTAATACAAAAGTCAGAATTTCAGCTCAAACCCTCAGGGGAAATCAGCTGGATATACTGTTAAATTTTGCCAGTGTTTTGGAAAGAGTCCACATTCAAAACACCAGTCTACTCTTAACTAAGCCAAGATGGTAATAAATTCAATAAACTGCAAAAAAAAAAAGCCACTTGCACTATATGCTGGCTTCCAGAATATGAAGGATACCCTTGTAAGGGCATCTTTAACTTGACATTCCCTCCATATATCTTCTCATTCCCATCCCCTATCTTGGAACATTAAAAGCAAATGCAACATAATTAAGGAGCCAAATTCTCAAACTTAAAACAACTTTAATTCTATGTCCAGTTTTGGAGCATTCTGCAGGCCAACAGGCTATTTGTAATACACAGAACAGTAGCCTTCCCAGTGGAAGGCTTCCTTCTACAATTCCTTTCCTACCTAGATTTACTCAGCCAAAACACAAGTAGGAAAGAGCATAACAAAATCTCAAGGATGTTATTCATGTTGATAACACTTCACGGTTTGGTCACTTCCCATTTTGTGACTTAGAAATTTATAAAAATTGTAAATATAATTAGAACCACATTTTTTAAAAGTGATGATATACTGATCCAACTCCTCTCACTTTCTAGTTTTTCCTCTGTGTAATTAACATTGAGCTATTTTGGGTTATTTTTAAATCTGCAGTAATCTGGTGAGTAATCCAGAGTTCATGTTTCTGTTTCTGTGTCCATAATCAGGTTTCATAAACTTTAACACATACTCACAATGTTATGGCCAAGTAAAACTCACATGGCTATTATGTGAGTTTCAAAAAGTAAACTCTTTTCCATAGCAGATTTGTTGAGTCACAAGGGATTTTTATTCTGTTGTGAAAAGACATTTTTTACAACATCTTAATCTTTTAGCTTATTCTAAGGTTTGAGGGTAATAAAAACATTCAGATGAAGATGACTTGGGAAGAGATAGGATGAAAAGCATTATTTTTTTATTGATGAAAGGAATACAGTCAAACACTGGCTAGCATATCATTTGGAAACATTAATTTGCATAGCAAGACAAATATGGGTAGGATACTGAAAAGCTGATGTCTAGCACAGAGAACACAACATTTCAACTCCCTCATTTGAAACCATCAGTCATCACTCTGACACCAGCAACAACAGGAACTCTGAACTCTAACAGCCATTACAGCTACCAATCTCAGTATGTTTTACAAATATTAACCTGGTGTCACAAGTATCAAAACACTTAGCTAAGTGTATTTTTACAGTACGAATATGCAGAACTTGAAACTGCTTACCCTCTCTACATAGCACAGCTCATTCGTGTGGTAGAAGAACGGATAGTAAGTTTCAGTAATTCTGCAGCCTACGTGTTTAAGACAGTATCTCTATAGAAGTTTCCCAGATTTTAGTGTTGGAAATTGAATGAGGATCTATGGCAGGGATTACAGAAACACAGTGATGCACTCAATTTCTCTTTAGTTTAAAAAGAACAGCAGCAGTGCCATGACATATGTGTAAAGATGCACTGAGACTTACAGTTCCCTTCTCAGCTGAACACTGGGAAAATAAACAGGATATAAGCTAAGAAGGAAACCAGAATTCCTGACTCGCGATTGCTCAGCCATCTTTCTGTCACAACAAATGTGATGTCATAAAGACAACAGAATTATGGAGAAAGCAAGTGATCTTCTAGACATGATCATCTCACTAGAATGCAATAAATCAAAACACCTTACTCTGACTTAGACCCACAATGAGAAGAATCATGGATACATCAGGGAGCACCATCTTCTTAAATACCAAACAATTCAAGTACAACAATCCCATACAAACTGAAGTTTCTGAGTACTTGCTTTAAAAAAAATTCCAAGAAACACAGGCACCCAAAATATAGTAAAAACTTGCAAGCACATGGCACTATGGAAAAGTAAACAAGTAGGCTTCCAGGCCTAGCCAAGGGATCACTGTTACATGAGGAAATCAAGGTTGACTTCTAAAAATCTAAAGACAATTCTAAGAATGCTTCCTGTCTCAATGCTCTGGACAAGAGAAAACAAATGAAAAGACTTAGTGTCCACATGCCATCTAGGTCATGGATATTACACAACCTCCTTTTTTAAAAACACTTCAAACAAATTCCTATACAGGACATTCACAGGCTTTAGCTGATTAAAAACAAGAGCAAGATATGAACTATATCCTGGAAGTACAAACCAGCCTGTTTTCAGAAAAAGTCCCTGTGTCCATGACAACCCATGAGAATCTGACAGTCTGACCAGATAGTTTTAATTAAATATAACTTGTTAAATACTTACTTACATGCCACTTTATACCAGAAGGGTAGATCACTGCACAGGACATTCACACAAGATACTTAACTCTATATTTCTGTCTTACATAGTTGCAAAGCAACATGTATCATTAGGATAAGTATACCTCTACAGCACGGGATTACATGTGCAGTTGTTCTTTATCATAGGTTTCAGTTCTGTACCACCTCTAGCTTAGCAAGACAGGAGCAGACTTGTCTGTCATACCTCTTTCTATGCTGTGCAGACACAATACACATGCACCTTCTGGCTTCTAAACTAAGAATCATGCCTCCAAAATCCTATCTTACAATGCCTGCAAGTTTTACAATCAAAACTATTTGCACTGGAAAAACATGATTTAACAAGCTTTTATTAATTATTCTACTCTCCCTTTGTGTGAAAAGTTACAGGACTGCATACACTCATTTAGACAGTCAAAACGAAAAAGGTAACCAGCTGTCCATTACATTATTATCCTTTAAAATACACTCAAAGCCAACACTGACATTTCGTACTTGCCATCAGAGACCACTAACCATAGCCTTAATTCTATTGCAATATAAATATTGATAAATGAATCCTCCAATGCTCAGGTTCATCTTTTCAGTTACACTGCTATATGCACTGTGCCTTTCATAAGGCTACTGGGGTGATGAAGCCACATCACTAGCTTCTCTTCCCATCTGTGCTACAGGTTAAAACATCACCAACCTGTCCATACTTTGGACATAGAATACTAACTGCTTCATGCAAAATTGTCTGGCTTAATTATTTGATATTTATAACACAGAGAGCCCTCTGAGGTGAACATTTGTGTTAGGACATGAAACTTGAAGACTTCAGTCCATTTCCTTGCACTGCCCAACTTTCTTAGGTGTCTCTGGAGAAGCTACCTAGCATCTCCATGCCTTGCTTTACAATCTGCAAAATCAAGATAAACATTTACATTTCAGTTCTAGAAAGGATAGAGAATTTTAAGAGAGACAATATGTGTTTTTGATGTATCTCATGCAAGGCTAATGAGGTCCTTACATTAAAATAAAAAGTACTCTGCAGTTGTTTGGTAGAAGGCACTTTGTAAACACATGGTTGCATTAAAATTGTATCTTAACACTGCTAGGTTGTATGTTCTGAGATGTCTAGAATCTTTCAGCTACTTTTA
>VYZX01011133.1:0-10810 GCA_013401335.1 Brachypteracias leptosomus | reverse complement strand
AAGCTGCTGTAAAATGAGGAGCAATGCATGTGACACAGAAGAGCATTCTGTTGTCATGGATGTTTCCTCCCCTGTCCTGATAAACAAGCATGGTGGTTTTTCAAAGAAGAGCAAGTGCTTAATTCATTGAAAATTATTACAGATGTTACAAAATAAAAGGGTGTAGAAGAACAAACTATGGTATAAGAATTAGGTAGGAAAAATTTTAAAAATATGAACATTTCTGCTCCACAAAAGATAAAATTACAAATTTTTCTTCTTTCTATTTTGTAATAAGCATTTGAAAACCTAAGAGTCTTATTCAGGGTAACAACTGTTGTCAAAAAACAAGCCACATTTATCAATCCACAATGAAGGTGAATTTGGGTGATAAACTTAGAATTCCATCTTGTGGGTTTCTCACACTATAAACTGGCAAACACTCGCCCAGAAGAGACCTACTTTTGCTTTAACAAGTAAAATACTGGAAAGAAAATTGCAAGACATACAAAGAAATTAAGCCAAAGACAAAATAATTCTACAGTTATCCTTCCTGAAATATTATCTACCCCCCACAATTGTTTCATCTATGCTGTAAGAAGTTAAAAAAAAAAAAAAAAAAGAAATTCATGCCACATCTCCCAGTAACAAGCACTCCAGGCAATTAGGAGAAGTCAAATCTCTTCAATTAGAAAAGTGCTCACTTGGAAAGAAGATCCTGAGGGCAAATGGTTAAGGCCTGGTTCAGCAAAGCATTCAAATATTTGAGTAGCTTCACTGAATTTGTTAGAAGTATAGGCAAAACACAGAGGAATCACTCAAATTTAAACAAGACAACCATTGGTACTGCAGAATTGGCACCGAACTGGTCATCTTGTCTTTGAAATAAACAGGAATCTTGAGCATGGAAACATTTAATACTCTAGATTTATTTCATTTCCTTTTGCAATACAGATGAGAGAACATACGCAAGGCAATCCTTAGTCTTTCAAGTTAAGCCCTAAACCCCTCTTTTCTCAGGTATTTGTGTTAGGAGTGAAGAAGGAAATGAACTGTAAGGCAAATTCATTACGTGGGTGTTCACCACATTTGGGGCATGCAATCTTAAGAGTATATAGAATTTAGTTCATAAAACCAAAACATTAAATTCTGTAAGAAGCAAAAGTAATGGAATCCAATTTCACAGGAACTTGTGTCTCATGACCAAACTGTCTCATAGGTTCAAAGTGGCAACAAAAATGTTTCCTGTTGTTGGGACAGTCATAACATCTTGCCCCTCATGTGTCTGTTAGGATTCCCAGAAATGATGGAGCTCACACTTCTGCTTTGCCTTTATGTGGGCTTTCTCCACATCATCCCTTACAGGAACACTGCAGACTTAGAGCACTAGCACCTTTCACTGAAAACGCCCAATGGATGCCTACATGATAGGTAGAAAAGAAAAAAGGGCATATAGAGAACAACATAGTTGCCTAAACTTCTTTTCCATCAGCATTTTTTTCTGGATAAAAAATAAAATCTTTCCTTAAAAAATGATTGTCAGCTAGAACATAATTATAGCACAGGAGGACAATATATTTCTTGTACTCAATGAAGCAAATTGTCACTGGCAAGCATTTGTGAATCAAAATTATTGAAAATTAAAGTATTAATACCCTGCACTTCAAGAACACTTTTCAGATGTGGAGACTCCCTCGGTGGAGCTCAATGTAGAATGGGAACTTAGCTTAATAGTACAAAGAGAAAAGGAAAATATTTTCTGCTCACTCATCCATAGTGACACTGCAGTCCCAATAAACTGATAGATACTAGACAGCTTGTGTCTTATATCTCATGAGATCAAAAATACTTTATAGATATATAGCATAAATATCCATGGTAATGTTAAGATACTATAGTCCTGCTTTCAAGTATTGGTACAGGTTTCACAAAACCTGTAAGTGAAGGCTCTGATGAGAGGAACTAGACAATTGTGAGTTGTCACTCAGTTTGTGCCCACAAGGAGAGCAGCACAAGAAAATATATGCAGCCCAGACAAAATGAATATAGTACAATTTACACACTGTTAAGAACTCAATCCCGTCTCTTTAATTAAAGTGACAAGAATGTATTCACTTTTAACAGTGATCTACCTTTCAGCTCTAAAAGAGCTTCTTGGAGGCTGGTAGGGGAGGAGAGGATGATAGCATTGTAAGCAGTACCCAGTACCCAAGACTACTTTAAGTACTGTGGCCATCAAAAGGCAGATTAAGAACTACCAAAAGCTTTTTAATTGGCTTTATAGAAGGCCTAGCCTTTGTCTTGTGTACTCATGTATTTCCTTAAGTAACAATGTTCACACTTACAGACTCCTATAAACGTACTTCTGCTATATAGTATGTGAACATTATCTGAACTGACAAAAAGATACAGAATAAGGACAATAGCTAATGCTGGTCATCAAAAAGTTCTTAAGCCTATTTCTGACTGCATAATAGATGTAAGACTGAAATAAAGCCCATGTTAAGACTGAAATAAAGCACACATTTGAGACAGTAGACCATTTAACCTCCTTTGGAGTAATCACATCAAGAACAACCTGGGGACATTTAAATCAAGTGGATTATTCAGCTGCCATGTGCAAACGTACATTCTCAACTAATAAAAAATTCATAGGAAATTCTGCACAAGAAAACTTATAGAGCATTTGAAGGCAGCATACCACTTTTTTCCAAACATAGTAAGTTGCTCCAGTTGGAAATGCTCTGAAAGGGACAGCTTTCTTTCTGCTCCCCAAACTCACTACTTCACGGCTCAGAATTCACCACATAAACACTGGTAGGGACAGCATTTGAGAAGTATTAAAAATTATCAAATGCTTTTTGTTTTTGTGTTATTTTGGAAAGAACAAAACTGTTCTCACATTTTCCATTTCCTGTTTTATTAAAATAAAAAAGTATTTGTAAGCTAAGTTATAAAGGAGCACATTTCAACCACCAAAAATGGGGCTTTATAACTAGAAATAACAGCAGGCTGAAAAGTTAGTGGCATTAGTAGATCCCAGTAACGTAATTCATCTTGTTAGTAGCATATGATAACATGCACAAACACTGCCTCATTAAAATGCCTCCAATGAGACCGACTGCCAAACAGTGCTCCATCACAGGGCTGTAATTCTTCTTGCAAATCAAAACTAAAAAGCCTCTACACGAAAACTGCCTTTTCCTTTCCCTCACAACCCTTGTGTTTTACATTAAAGTGACCTTAATCTTTTGCCGCACAGAACAGCTTCTGGCTTGGACCACTATCATTAACTGTAATGTAATTAGCTGTAAACTTTAAACTATTTTAACACATGGCTATGCTGGCCTGAGTTGTCCCAATTTAGAAATGGTCATCTCAGAGACCGAAAGGGAACGGGTGCATCATCATAGGCATGGTGGTAAATTGCTTCACTGATCTAAAAATGTGGCCTGAATTTGGCCTAATAGGAGCCTTCACCCTTTGACGACATCATAATATCCACCTGGGAGACTCAATGTGAGAAATGCTACAAAACAACACTTCCCTTCTAAGAGAAAAGAAAACTGAGATCCTGACATAGCACTACTGCAAATAGTGAAACTGATACTGGGGTAAGAACTGGACTAATTTAAAAAAAAATATTATGGCTAAACCAAAAATTCTACTCAAATTTTTACATTTTTCACACATAGAGGTAGTATTTTCTTGTTCTAGTAAATATTTTTTAAGTGAACTTTGGAGCAGCACTATCTTAAAAAATAAAAGTCATCTGGAGCTATACAATTACAGTTTACAAGCAGTCCATAAATACAGATATTTTTACAGGGATGGAAAAATAAATGCTGAAAATGTTTAGGTTTAATGGTCTGAAATTATACTCGGATGTATCCAGGTGAAAAGTTTTTAAAATGACAGGCTCTATTTCTCAGATAGCTTAACAACATTTACCGCAATTCAGCTCTTGTGCATGAGGGTATAAAATGGGTATAAAATCCTCCACCTGAATCCTGGTTTGCCAAAGGAATTAAATGTTACCTGTAATCTGTGAAGGCCAGCAAATACATTTAGAGGGTTCCTAGGAAGTTCTGTGAAATTAATAGAATTTTGAAAGGTAGAGGTACAGCAAATGACTCAACTGAAGACTCTCTGAAGAATGTTTCAGGACTTTGTATCATGTTTCATTTAGCTCTGAAGCACTATACAGTGCACAGGTTCAAGAGACGTAATTCAGATTTGATCCTTGCTTTGATTCTCAGTTTGGTGGATTCAAGTAAAAACATTCATTTTGAGAAACTAGAAATACATGGTAATTCAAAGTTTCAAAGTAATCTTAATGTATTACATGTTAATGATCCTTTACCTGAAATAGCAGAATCACAGAATCCTGCTTAAATTCCCTAGTTATGTAAAAGCTCCTTTTTACCATACTGTATTTTTTTCTCCCTAGCTATTTTTTGCTGAGACTTCAAACATTTTCTACCTGAAGTATAACACCACAACTCATTTTAATGAATTACAAGATTTGTTTCTTGTGTTTCAGTTACACTGGTGAATTCATTGTTAAAAGACAGAAGAGGATTTAGCATTAGTCATACATATCACAACTGTTTTCTTTTTTATTTTTTATTTTTTTAATTAGAAACTTAACAGCTATTTCAACAAAGTCATTTTTGCTCAGGTTATTAACAGAGCTTAAATACTGACAATTGTAAATCTCTGGAGCGAGAAGAATGATCAACATTAACAACCAATAGGAAAAAAATCAAAGACTACCACATTTTTTGTAAACTAGCAGACAAACTTTGAAAACATGAAAACAGTATTTCTGAGAAAGCAGCAGAAATAATTCTGGAAAAGTTTAGTTATTCCTCGAGGTTTCAGTGTAGAATCAAACAAAACCAGAAACACGCAAATGCAATTTTGGTAACTTGCACAAATCATCTTCCTTAACTATTATATATATACACAATATATTTCAATTCTTCTCTAACTACAGTGCACCCTTGATGTCTCAGCCTACGACACTTTCACTACTACTTTTGTGTTTTAACACTGAACTTCATACAGAAGTGAAGTAGTGTTCCAATAAAAAGATATGTTTCCCCTTAAATTCCACAGTGGATGCAGATCACATACTATAATTCCACTGGTATGATCCAAAGATTGTTTTTTTCTGCCCAACACTCGGCACTGGCAGGGATAGCGGAACCTTTTTTCAAGCAGGCACAGTCCAGTAAAGTAACAAAAATAACAATGACACTTAGCATTTCTATCACACTCTTCATAACAAAACACTAATTTTAACCAACCAGTTCTTTCCAAGCTCTGTTCTGCCTTCTCTAGTTTTCTCACAAAAACAACATTCTGTATTGATACACAAACTGATTGCTAAATGTGCTGACCAGCTAAATGACAAGATGAAGAGAGAGTGTAAGATTAAATGAGTAAAGAATGTAGGAGAATAGGAAGGATGACAAAAGCAGAAATGCAAGGGCTGAGTGTGTTTAGACTTGTGTATGCACATGTCTACGTCATAAGAAGAGTATCTCCACAGAGAACTATAAACAGAAAACAAGGTGAGCAGAAAATAATTTATGAAACAGAAAAAGCGACTGAAAGTAAATGGAAAGTAATGAACACTGCTGAAGGTGACCAAAGGATACAAAGGAGAACAGAGAAAGAAAGGAGAAAAAGCCAAAACCAAAACAAAACAGGAAAGGAAAGATTGCAATAAAAGCCATTAAGAAGAAAAATAAAATACTTCAGAGGCAGAGCAGCAAAAAGTTGTGAAAGGAAAGGCTCAAAAAAAGAAAAAACAAGAGAAGAGGGGTGAAAGAACAAGAACGCATAGTTACTTGATGAGAAAGTTCTTCTCACCCATGGAATTTGTTACACTGCTGTAATTCATTATGTGTGGGTCCACACTGGAAAGCAGCACTGCACCTTTCTACACAAGCTTCCCCACTGGTTCACGTGCCCCCTGAGTGCAGTTAATGTTACCAGTTACACAGTTCTTATCCAACATATGATATCTTCAAATGTTCTTTAAATACATATATGAATATGTGAAGTCAGCTCCTACTAACTTAACTGTTTAGAAGGCAACTTTTTTCAAGAAGCAACTCCCTGGTAGTTGTCAGCAACCTTTCCTCCACAATTCTGTTTCACTTATTCCATACAGAGTTATTTCTCTGTCCTAGATTTTGTACTTGGATGCATAAGCAGTTGCTTTGATTTGGCAGTGTTTCATTATAGCAAAGTCATCCATCTTGTATTAGAAATAGGACTTCCTATCACAAAGAAAAAACGATAGAGGAAAATCGGACAGCACAGGCACATGAAAGTTTAGAAGATACATTTAATAACTTAGTGCTTATTTTGAAAGAATAAGCAGATCAAAGCAAAGTTCATTTTTCTAGATGTAGCAAAATACGTCCGTATCCTTGTTTTAATTACACTTGTGATGAGACAGTACCAGCTGTCTGACTTCTCAGTTTATTGCTCTGTTTCTCACACCACTCTTCTCATTACATGGTTTTATTCCTACCTCCACTACTTTCTTCAAGGGTGCCTTACTTTTCCATTATGTGCTTTTTGCTTTCTTGTTCTCTTTTTTATCCCCAAAGAAGTACTTAAACTGCTGCATGGAAACTGCTACAAGCCCATACAGACACAGATAAAAATCAGGAATTTTAGTGTAACAGAGGTTAGCACCACCCACACTGACCAGGCACCACACTGACTGACTGGTAAGTCCATATTGGAAATCTAGTTGTAACCAGCTCTGAAACAAATATAACCCAAGTAATACAATAAAGCTCCACCAGCACTAGGGAGATCCCTCACACTTTTTCTTTTCTCTTGTCTCTAACTGCATTGGAAAAGTCACTACTGAAATGACCAAACTTCTTGGTGCCTAGTCCATGGTTTAACTACCAAATGTGAGGTTATTATACGCATTTTCCTTCCCAGGTTAAGCACCCTGCCAATGCAGTGCTGTGAATCTACACTGAATCTCCAAGAATTATTCATACTTACGGATTTTAGAAGAAAATGCGTATTCTTGCCTTCAGTTTTAATTCACATTTCTGTTCAGAGACCTTACTCTAAAATTACTGTTTAAATAAACAGTGAATACATTTTAGGATTACACATTAGGTGTTGTATTTCTAACATGCCAAGCCTACATACTGAACTTCTTTCTCACAAACCTTGGAGTAGTAGGAGGAGAACACCCCACCCCCCCAACAGAAATAGAATTTTATTGCTATAAAGGGGCTTCTCCTATAAAAAGAGAAGAGGAGGGTTGTAACAGCACAATGTACCCTTAAGCCTGCTGTAAAGATGTTGCAGGGGGACCTATGACATACCATTTAAAAATTACTTCAAAATGTATGTAGACTGTATCTCGTACTAGGGCTACCTGCACCATCAATGCATTTTGCTCACAAAGTCACATAATGATACAATTCTTAACTTAAAAAATTCATCCTCATCTTATCATAAAATGATGGTAAATATAAATGCTACACATACATGCAAACATTCTCATACAGAAATATAAACAGGAATGGAATTATTTGGTGCAACAGTTTATGCTATCTCATTTTAGATCATGTCATTCTAAAGTACTTACAAAGCAAAAGGAGTTGTGAACTAAAGGATGCTGTTTGTTGTTTTTTTAACTCGCCATGGAGCTGGTAAATCACCCACACACAACAATGCACTTCGTAGACATTTGTCATATACTGCAATGCCCAGTATACTAAGGCAACACATCCCAGGAGTTGGCAGCCATGCTATCAGCAAGAATTTGGCTACAGAAACAGCAATGATTCATCATGCATTCTAGAAGCACTGTCGAAACTGCAAAACAACACCCTGCTATTTTAATCCTTTAAAGGTAACAAATTTATAATTATTTTTTACGCTTTTGTTTGTAAAACCAAAGCAAGCAAAAACTCCATAGTTCTAATAAAGCATCTGGAAATGCTTCTTTATTCACTTCTTTTTTCTCCAGAGGACAGAAAACAGTTATTTAGTAAAAGTGCCAACTACCTCTCAACCTTGTGATTTAAATCGTCAATTCAACATTATAGAATGAATGTTTCACAACAGCAAAATCAAAAATCACTAGTTTAGATGCAGTTTAATTTAGGCTGTATTCAGTTTTAAAATTCCTCTGTAGTAATTTTGAAAATAACCATCGAGACACATTTTCAGTAATTGAAATCTATATTGGAAATAGATGACTTTCAAAATTACACTCTATGAAAACAGCATGGTCAGAACATTTGCTTCAATGTACTTATCACATCTATTATTGTTCCAATACCCACCATAAAAACTGTTTCTCAGCTACCAGTACATGAAATATTGCAAATAGTTGTGCAGGTCCTGTCAAAAGTTCAAGTGCTATTGATATGTTGGATAAAAGCACTCTTCTCTTCCTTCCTCATAACGTTCCAATTAAATACAAATACGGGGAAATGTCTCCTAAATTAAAGCCATCTAAAAAGATTATTAATTTCTTTTCACCGTAATTATATACTGACGCTTAAGCTTTATCAGTAACACCCTTTTACTATCACCTTGTCAAAGACATTAAATAACATCTCTACAGAGTTTCAGGGGGTGTCATCAGAAAGCATTTTGGACCTGATGCCCTTTGTCCTGTTACAAAAACACTTATTTTGAACCCTTACCTTTTGGAAAATGACTTCATCCTGCTTTCTTCTCTTTTTGCTGCCTTTTCTGATCCTCTGGTTTGTCTGAATCCATTTGGCAACCTGAAGTTCAAAATCACAGTGCTTTTTAAAGAAGATGCGACCTCAGCTATTCAGGATTACTAAGAAGCTATAAACAGACTCAAGACAATTTTTTTCATTGCTTCACTGGAAAGAGGAAAAGCACTTTTACCACCTAGAACATCAAGGATTTAGGTAATCTGGTTAGTTACTTGTGTGTGGTCAAAGTGTAAGGTGGTGTTCTTCATCTTAGAGCTTTCAGTTTAAGGGTTTTTTGCAAAAATAATGCATTTGATGCCAGACCTGGTTGCCAAATGGAAAGTTATCATAGCAGCGTGCGAAAATCCTGGGGAAAACCTCTGTGCTTTATCCGTAACGCCTTCTCTTTCGACTATGAGATTTATTTCCAGACACCCACTCAAATGTTCTTCCAGACTACCAATGTCAAATTTAGATGGTGGGGTCGTCATTATTTAATAAAGTAGTAACACCTGGGGTTTTTCCCCCCATATAAATATTTTTATTCCTGATTTAAAAAATCAATAATTTTTCTAAAGCAAAAGTGTGGCGGGGGTGGGGAGGGGGTGTCAGGTGGAGAACTGAAGGAGCAGATTTGCAGGGGAAAGAAGCGGGGGGCAACGTAACAGCTGCAAAAGGTTTTCTCCTCACCTCGGCGCTCACTTGCTGGACGAGCGGACACTCATTCCAAGTCTCACCCTCCTCCAGCAGAGGCTACACGGGGAAAAGGACATGTTGAGACAGGCTCGCCCGCAGGCATCCCCGCTGCGCTCCCCTGGGGCTCCGGGACGGGACGCGCTGACGGGGAGCCCGGTCGGTCGGTCCGCCCGCCGCCGCCATCCCCAAGCCGGGGCCGGGGCCGGGGCCGGAGCCGCGCCCGTCCCATCCGTTCCGTCCCGCTGTCCACGGCCTCAGCGGCCGCACGCCACAACCCTCGGTAGGAAATGAAACACCTCGGCGGGGTCCCCCGCCCCCGTGTTCCGGCCCCCCGAGCCCGCGGAGAGGAGGAGCCTGCCTTAAAGACGCAAGGGCCGGCTGGCTCCGGGGCGGCCCCGCTGGGGTTTCCGCGCCCCTCCGCCCCGGCTGGGCCCGGCCGGAGGTGCCAGCGGCGGGCACTGGCTGGCCCTGGCGCGGAGGACTCGGCGGCGGCTGGGGCCTCCAGGCCGCGCTCCCTACGAGCCCTCGGTGACGGGACAGCCCCAAACTAACGCTCGTCACGGGTTTACAGCCTAGTTTTTAGGGAAACGCTTTCCCGCTACGTCGCTCAGTAGGAAAGATGCTTTCCTATTGACCTTTGTATAAACACTCCCTGTCACAGGTCTTTACAGACACAGGTCTAATGGGGCTGGTTCAAGAGAGAAAGTATAATCACCACTAAATGCTTCAAGATTTCCCCCAGTATTTGCGTGACATCTAAAGAATACAACTATTACATTATCTTAGAGAGTCTGAAATGGATCTTAAAAGCAAGAACCAAACGGCTTTTTATTCATATTACAACACAGCAAGCCCTTTACTGAGGCCTCAGTTAAATGCTTTATTCATAAGAGACTGCAGGCAGGTGATTAAATTTGGCCATGGGACTTCAACAGATGTTTCTGCACCATTTGAAGAGGACATTCAAACCACACCATGATGGGAAAGACCCAAGTAATATCAGTAAAATCTGAATACTATAAATTCTTAAGTCAGGACTTAATTAAGTGCTTTGTGTTCAGCATTTAAAATGAGAGATAAAGGAAAAGATAAAAAGAGAAATAAAGGATTGGTTGCATGACACTTGGTACATTTAAAATAAAGCTATTAAGGCATTCCCAATATTTAAAAAATAGTTTATACTCTATGATATATATGACAACTTCCTGAAAGCTTGAAATGCTTCAACAAGATTTAGTTCAGGACCTGACTAGGAAATTTTGCTAGGAAAATTAGAAGAAGGAGTGAGACTAGGGAGGAGAGAGGAGGGAAGAGGAAAAGAGGGGGGGAGAAGGGAAAGAGAGGCAGGGGGAAAAGATTTTAAGAACATTTTGTCTGTGTGCTCTTGTGTTGTGGTTTAAGGTTTG
>VYZX01011131.1:0-22281 GCA_013401335.1 Brachypteracias leptosomus | reverse complement strand
GATCTCACTAAAGCTGCAGCACATTTTACAGGCTAGCTAACAGCTGCCATGATAATTTTAATCTACCTTCAGGTCTTTTGGAAAAGGTGTTAAAACAAAGATGTGACAAAAAAAGCAGTCAGAGAAACTAATATTTTATGTTGGAGTTAGACCCATGTGCCTATCACATCTGATGAATTAATCACTGGGACATAAGTGCAGAAAGGGATGCAGAACTGTGCAAAGACCAGGCAGTTGCTTTAAATTACTTCTGAACACAGGGCAGGTTAAATTGCCCCTGAGTCCTGTAACACCGAAGAATAGCAATGTAGCCAATTTAAAAAATAATTTTAATAAAGGTTAGAAAACAAAAGAAATCCTACTAGAGAGAACTACACCCTGACTGACATTCTTCGACTGCAGCCCTTCTGCAAAGTTCATGTCTTATACTTGGTTCACCCAGGGAAGAAGGGCAGAGATACCCTGGAGTCATTTTACCACCCCAGAAATGCAACCAGCTCAGAAATGCAGCGTATCTCCAGTATGCTAGGGAGGACAAAATCCACTATCATATCTTATTGTAAGAGTTAAAGGAAGAAAAGATTTGAGCATTTTTGAGATTTGCCAGAGCATTTGGCTGGGACATTTGTATCAGCTCTCCTATGAGAGTCCATTTTGTGTTGCTTTCTCCTCTGATATGTTTATATTTAAAGACAGGGACATATGCATATAGCTCTTGTACAATCAGATCCTTCCTTTTATAATGTTGTTTTAATAGAGTCATTTTGTAAGAGTATACAATATGAAGACTTTCTCGCAAGTAGTCTCTCAACATATTGTGAAACTAACACATATAAATGGATTCATGCTTGTGTTTTGTTACATACAGTCCTCTTCAAAAGAAAGGCTTAAATCAGCTTGTTTTTGCAGGCAACACATGAACTCTGCACTTCTATTTCCATATTTCGGATATTAAAATCGAGGGCTCATTACCTGGTTTGTGATGCTGCCTTAGTTGAATTCAAGATAAAAAAAAGATACTTAATGCCCATCTTGTTTCCACCGCTAATATACTATAAATGGATAAAACTCTTAATTCTCATTGACAATTCCTACCTTTGCAGTTGACTGGCCACTCACATAGAGGTCTTCTATTGACAGTAGTTAAAGAGTCCAACATTAAATCCATTTCAGGAGACTAAGTTTAAATTTATGCCTGATATTTATTTCTCAGACAATTTTTTTCTCACCTAGAAATGTAGCTACTGCACATAAAGGAAAAGTGTGTACTGCACATTTGGAAAGTGTCAATACATTTGTTCTTCAGAATTAGAAAAAAGAAATGGTATCACTATTGTTAAAATACTCTTGTTTGCATGTGCTAAAGTACATAGTTTTAAGCTCACTGTATAATACCTGTCCACTCACTCCCTGCTCAAGCCTTCCTTTAAGGAATTCTTCACTTGGGGGAAACAATCCAACACAAAACCTAGTAACAACATAACTGAAAAAATCACATGCTTGCTCTGGAACGTGGTTATTTCAGTTAGTTCAAACAGCACTCAGAAACATCAGCTTTAAACATTTTCATAATAATAGAAAATATATTAACCGAACTGTCTCCTTTCAGTTCTTGGAAAGGACTAAAAGTGAAATCAAACCTCTGCAACTTCAAGTGCATTTAAGGTTACTGGGTTTTCCAGTTTGTTCCGCTAAGGAAACAAGCCTTCTGTAGACATACTTATCTGGCCCCAACCACAAATTCTGTCAAATGAACCTGCTGGTTCAAAGGCTGACTGTGGCCTAGAAATCTCAAAGATAATTAAGCTCTTAAAAATTTGAAGAACTAACCCAGATGAAGAGTTCCAAAATAGCAGACCCTCTGAGGAAAAGGCAGCTAAATTTCAGCTGCTACCCAGTCTGTCTGGCATTAACCAGCTGGCCAACTAGGCTGTTCTTCCAGTCAGTGGGGCTGTTGTCCCAGCTTAACCGCAATAAAGACACTTTTCTTTGTGTGGCAGAGGTATGGAAGTTACTGCAACATAAGGAGGAAGAGGAGTTCTGGGAAAGAAATCTGTAGGATGTGGATTTACATCAGTTACACCATTGATCTAAATTTACACTGATAATCAGACAGACTTTTTCTATGGACACATGTCCTCCCGCATTTTACATGATTACATCATCTGTTTTTTGAGTACACATAAGATAAAAACATAGCAATTCACGTTTTCAGTGTCAAACCAATGAGAAGTACATTCACACCTATGATGACATACAGCTTTTGGTCAACTATTCCTTCTTCTCTGACATCACATTGTTTTAAAAAATGTTAACTAACAGTCTTGGAAGCATTATTTAGGCTTGCGAGGAAACATAAACAGCTAAACTTACTATGCTAATGTTGTGTCAACATTAGTGAGTACTCATACCACCATGTATTTGCAACAAGAATTAGACATTTAGAACTAGACATTAGACACACAACAAAACCATTACTTGATTCTCTTTTCAGTGGAGAAACTGAATTTATATAGAATGTGTGGACTAACAGGAGAAGTACCTGAACTCAGTTATATGGTTTCTTTTTCCAGTCAAAGGCAATTAGAGGAGAAATAAGCAAATAAGTCCAACATTGCAACCACACAGCGAGCCAGCCATGCTCTTTCCTCAAAAGATGTCATAACTCAGATTCCCAAGTGTTTTACAGAGACAAAAGTAAATGTTTAGTAGATGAAAGATACAGGTTTGATGGAACTTCTAGCTTGAAATGCACACACTGGATGTGCCATGGAGTGCTTAAAAGGAACAAGCTTATGCAGGGGCATAGTTAACGATTGTTCTTCAGAGCAAAGACTTGTTTGATGAACCCATTTCTGACACTGCAATTCACCTATCACTCTTCGTTTCAGCCTTGTGAAGCCTCAACTGCCCTTCATACTCATTTCCTGTCTCTGTAGACATCAATCACTTTCTGCATGCTTGGCAACAGTATTGAGGCAAATACAGGTATTTAAACATCTTCCTAGAAATAATGACAACAGACCAAGCAACTGCCTATTATCTCCCTAAGTATTATTTCTATCGCTCTAGCACCATGACTAGAGGCTTCTACCACAACTAGGGATGACTGTGTGACCTGCTATGTGAACACAGAGGATAACAGAATCTCTTAAGATGAACATATAAGTAAATAGATATGGAATACAATAACCTTCGCCTTCTTCCCAGAGGCACAATCATTGTTTTCACTTCCAAAGCAAACCACTAAGAGCCATTAACCATCACTACACGCAGATAGTGCTCACTCTAATGATCTGCCCCCGCACATCAAACCAGGCCTTGTGCATTCACATGCCTGCTTTAGAGCAACCTTTTCTAGAGCAGAGCAAGGAAAAAACAAACCCAAGAATCTCAGACAGAGACATAGGCCAGGCAGATTTTCTATGTCCTCTCAGTTCCAAACGACCATTCCTCTGATGTTATGACCTGTGTACAAACAACGTGCAATGTTGCAACGGCGCTGCATGGATTCATTTTTCCACTTCTACGGGTGACATGATGGGAGAGCAACTTACTAAATCTTCCATTTAGCAAACAAAGGCATTTGAATTTTGCTGCTAACTTGCTCGTCCGAAGCCTTGTGCTAAATTATACAAATAGAAAAAGGAAAAAAACATAGACATAGGTCCCCAAAAAAGTCAAGAGAATCCATTTTGGCATAGCAGTTGGTTCTCCAACTCCTACACTCCCTTTAGTTTCCTGTAAAGCGACTTCCAAATCCAGGAATGTAAATGAGACAAGATCGTTTTCTCCGCGTTCCCCCGAACCGCTCCTGCCCTACGATGTCTGCCCCATCACTGGAGGGCGCCGGAGGGGCAGCGGAGCCGCAGCGCGGCCCGGCACCTTCCGCAGTGCTCCAGCCCTGTCCGCCCCGCCGCCGGCGAGACCCCCCGAGCAGGGCGCAGGAGGCACCCGGGCTGCCGGGCAGAGCTGGCTCGGAGACAGTGTACGTCCTGGCACTAACAGATAAAAGGCAGCACTGGCGCTTCTAAGCGGGCAGCCTCTGGCTTCTGGAAGGAGCCGCAGGAGACAGGCGCAAGAAGGCACATACCTCAGCACGGCTCCAGGCGCCGCCTGCGCGCACGTAGCGTGGCGGCCGCTTCCCGGGCGGCCAGCCTGGCCTTGCACGCGCCGGCAGCGGGCAGGCAGCGGCCCCGGCTGCGGGCGGCTCGCATTGGCAGTGCCGCAGCTCTCCAGCCGGGCAGCGCCGCAGCGCTCGCCGCCCGCCCCCGCACACGCCCCCGGCAGCTCCCGCTCACCTTTGCAGCGACCAGCTCAGCTCAGTGCATCTTCCTCCCTCCCTCCCGCAGCAGCTGCTGGTGGCGGCCCAGAACCTCTGGGCTCGGCGGTGCGGGGTGCCTGGTGCTGCCCCTCCCTCAGCCGGCAGCAGCTCTTGCTATCACCTCACCCCCACATTCCGCCAGCGGCGGCGGCAGCTGCTGCTGCTCCTAAATTCACGGCGCTCCGGTGGCATGAAGTCATCCTCCCCGCCCCCTCCCCGGGCCGCCACACTCCGCTCCCGCCGCGGAGGGGGAGACGGCCCCTCCGCCGGGCCGCTCGAGCCCTGGGGGGCCCCGCAGCTCCACCCGGCCCCGCAAGGCTGCCGCTCCCGCCGTACAAACGCACCCGCTGCCCGGCAGGCTGCTCGGGGCGTCTCGGTTCCCGGCGGTGCGGCTGCTGGCCGGGAGACCCTCCCCGGACACGGCGGCAGGATGGGCCGTTCCGCCCCGCGCCAGCTTTCCCCTCTCGGGAGGCCCCTGGGCGGGCTGTGGGGTGTGGGGTCCCCTCCAGCCGTCACTCTGGTGTCCGGCACCGCGGCCTCGCCGCCCTGCTCGACCCGAGTTAGGCGTCGAGGCACGAGGGAGGTCAAGGTCCCGCAGCTCCGCAAGACCGGAGCCGAAGGAGAACCCCCCTCCCCCGGAGAGAGTGCGTCTGTTTTGAAGGAAAATCCGCTGTAATTCCTCACTCTGGTGCGTGGGAGCCCAGCTCGTCCTCTCCGTCCAATCCCCGGGCACGCAGCTCCGCGGCCTGTGCCCCCAGCACCAGCCGCTGTTCCAGCGGAGGGGACCTTCACTGCCCGGGGCTCTCGCTCTGTGCCAATGGGAGCGGCGCTGCTTTCAAGGTCACCAGGACAGGCTTCTCCCTTACCGAGGGCGTCCTTGATATTTTTAAGATCCACCAGTAGGCAGCAGGTCTGTTTTTGTTACTTACAGAGTGCTGTGCGCATTCTGGGTAACTGACAGGCTCATACAGGAGGCTGGATTCCTGTCACAGTTCACAATCCCACAAACCCACCCTGTGTGCAGGACAAGCATGGCTACGTTGCTGCTAAATAGCACCAGGAGGTCTAGTTCAGATAGAGAAGCTTGTCATCAAGTCATTGTAGCCCGAGAGCTCTTCATATTTCACAAGCAAGGCATGGTTGCGTCTGGTTGAGAAAAGTCCTGCTGGACAAGCTCCAAGGAAAACACAGATATTGTGAGCACAGTGTTTCCAAGGAGCTGGGCCTGCTCACTTGACTAGGGAGCCAAGTGGTGTCTCAGCAAGGTTTTGGAGTAGACCTGAGTTGGAAATGCTGGCGTTTTCCATGGTGGTGAGGTCTCAAACAGGAGAAGAGCTGCTTCAGCTGTCTGGGTATAGATAGGAAGGTTGTAGTGCTAGAGGAGAACAGAAAAGGGGAGAGACATCTTGTTATGGTAAGGATCTTCGTCCCTGTCTCTCAGATGAAGTATAAAAGCTCTGAGCCTGGGTCCCCTTTTGGAAATTCATGTGTTTATATTTGTAGTTGTTATGGTACGCCTTTCAACGGTGCCAGTGTCTTTGATTTGACTCCCTGTGCCTGTGCAGCCCTACAGTTTGCACTAAATTTGGGCTGCTCCTGTTTACTCCCTGCCTCTTCTGTTGATTGGCACTGCAGACCTGAATGTGCAGCCCTAGCACCATTTCAGCAGTGATATTTAATCTCTGTTTACAGCATGTTAGGTTGGGTGATTAAAGGCTCATCTCCACGTACATAGAGAGCTCAGGGGCCATGGGCAGACAGGAGAGCCCCTGCCCAGCNGTGCATTCACATGCCTGCTTTAGAGCAACCTTTTCTAGAGCAGAGCAAGGAAAAAACAAACCCAAGAATCTCAGACAGAGACATAGGCCAGGCAGATTTTCTATGTCCTCTCAGTTCCAAACGACCATTCCTCTGATGTTATGACCTGTGTACAAACAACGTGCAATGTTGCAACGGCGCTGCATGGATTCATTTTTCCACTTCTACGGGTGACATGATGGGAGAGCAACTTACTAAATCTTCCATTTAGCAAACAAAGGCATTTGAATTTTGCTGCTAACTTGCTCGTCCGAAGCCTTGTGCTAAATTATACAAATAGAAAAAGGAAAAAAACATAGACATAGGTCCCCAAAAAAGTCAAGAGAATCCATTTTGGCATAGCAGTTGGTTCTCCAACTCCTACACTCCCTTTAGTTTCCTGTAAAGCGACTTCCAAATCCAGGAATGTAAATGAGACAAGATCGTTTTCTCCGCGTTCCCCCGAACCGCTCCTGCCCTACGATGTCTGCCCCATCACTGGAGGGCGCCGGAGGGGCAGCGGAGCCGCAGCGCGGCCCGGCACCTTCCGCAGTGCTCCAGCCCTGTCCGCCCCGCCGCCGGCGAGACCCCCCGAGCAGGGCGCAGGAGGCACCCGGGCTGCCGGGCAGAGCTGGCTCGGAGACAGTGTACGTCCTGGCACTAACAGATAAAAGGCAGCACTGGCGCTTCTAAGCGGGCAGCCTCTGGCTTCTGGAAGGAGCCGCAGGAGACAGGCGCAAGAAGGCACATACCTCAGCACGGCTCCAGGCGCCGCCTGCGCGCACGTAGCGTGGCGGCCGCTTCCCGGGCGGCCAGCCTGGCCTTGCACGCGCCGGCAGCGGGCAGGCAGCGGCCCCGGCTGCGGGCGGCTCGCATTGGCAGTGCCGCAGCTCTCCAGCCGGGCAGCGCCGCAGCGCTCGCCGCCCGCCCNCCAGCCGTCACTCTGGTGTCCGGCACCGCGGCCTCGCCGCCCTGCTCGACCCGAGTTAGGCGTCGAGGCACGAGGGAGGTCAAGGTCCCGCAGCTCCGCAAGACCGGAGCCGAAGGAGAACCCCCCTCCCCCGGAGAGAGTGCGTCTGTTTTGAAGGAAAATCCGCTGTAATTCCTCACTCTGGTGCGTGGGAGCCCAGCTCGTCCTCTCCGTCCAATCCCCGGGCACGCAGCTCCGCGGCCTGTGCCCCCAGCACCAGCCGCTGTTCCAGCGGAGGGGACCTTCACTGCCCGGGGCTCTCGCTCTGTGCCAATGGGAGCGGCGCTGCTTTCAAGGTCACCAGGACAGGCTTCTCCCTTACCGAGGGCGTCCTTGATATTTTTAAGATCCACCAGTAGGCAGCAGGTCTGTTTTTGTTACTTACAGAGTGCTGTGCGCATTCTGGGTAACTGACAGGCTCATACAGGAGGCTGGATTCCTGTCACAGTTCACAATCCCACAAACCCACCCTGTGTGCAGGACAAGCATGGCTACGTTGCTGCTAAATAGCACCAGGAGGTCTAGTTCAGATAGAGAAGCTTGTCATCAAGTCATTGTAGCCCGAGAGCTCTTCATATTTCACAAGCAAGGCATGGTTGCGTCTGGTTGAGAAAAGTCCTGCTGGACAAGCTCCAAGGAAAACACAGATATTGTGAGCACAGTGTTTCCAAGGAGCTGGGCCTGCTCACTTGACTAGGGAGCCAAGTGGTGTCTCAGCAAGGTTTTGGAGTAGACCTGAGTTGGAAATGCTGGCGTTTTCCATGGTGGTGAGGTCTCAAACAGGAGAAGAGCTGCTTCAGCTGTCTGGGTATAGATAGGAAGGTTGTAGTGCTAGAGGAGAACAGAAAAGGGGAGAGACATCTTGTTATGGTAAGGATCTTCGTCCCTGTCTCTCAGATGAAGTATAAAAGCTCTGAGCCTGGGTCCCCTTTTGGAAATTCATGTGTTTATATTTGTAGTTGTTATGGTACGCCTTTCAACGGTGCCAGTGTCTTTGATTTGACTCCCTGTGCCTGTGCAGCCCTACAGTTTGCACTAAATTTGGGCTGCTCCTGTTTACTCCCTGCCTCTTCTGTTGATTGGCACTGCAGACCTGAATGTGCAGCCCTAGCACCATTTCAGCAGTGATATTTAATCTCTGTTTACAGCATGTTAGGTTGGGTGATTAAAGGCTCATCTCCACGTACATAGAGAGCTCAGGGGCCATGGGCAGACAGGAGAGCCCCTGCCCAGCCCCTCCCAGGGCTGTCCCAGGGGAATGCTCGCCATCAACCAAAAAGCTCTATGCATCACCTCACAAGATTCAGGGGGTTACAACCTAGGGGGACCTAGGGGTACATAATATGCCCCTACAGGGCATATTTTGCGATGCATAATAGGAAGAGCGTTTGGGGATTGTACAAGGCTTATTTTGGGGTGTTTAGGGCAAGAACCAAGGGCAGGGAAAGAAAGGGATCAAGGTGATAAGGGAATGAGCAAGTGTTGGAGAGTAGTGGGATGAGGAGGTATTCAGGGCTAGGCCTGTGCAAACAGGCTGCTGGTCAGTATGTTTGTTTGGCTGTGCCTGCACCTCATCAGTGGAGTCTCTCCTATCTTCTCATTAAACTCTATTTCTAACTCTTCTACTGGGTGAGAGGACTCCCTGTGGCCCTGTGTTGTGTGTGTGTATGGAGTGTAAGTTCCAGCAGCAAGAGTCACACCTCAGGTCATAGGGACCCATGCCAGAGAGGAGGACAGGATTACACTTCATGCTATCTGTGTTTGCTTGTGTGTTTGTGTCTATGCTGATCTGTGTGGTTGGCCATGTGCATATTTATAGCTATATTTCTGTAGACATACATAGTGCGTGTCTGCCTGTTACGAATATCTGCTTAGACTTGCTACTGACCTGACTGATTAAAATGGAGCCATGGCAGCCTCTCTTCTATTGGGCTACATGGTTCAGCAACTTTAGAAAGTAAATAAACTAAGCTGTCTCTCCATGACCACTGTTTCAATTTCTTTCTCCCTTTATTCTTTCATTGCCATTATAGCTTATTATGTATAAATATGCCTTTAAGTAAATGAACACTTTTTGTTCATTTACTTAAAGGCATTACTGAAATTTATGAGGTGTGATGTGTATGGCAGAAATAGTGACCCAAGTGGTATGATAATGAAGAGGAACATTGCAAGAGAAACTGCAATGTCAACAATACCAAATAGACTTTCTTACAACTAAAACCATGATCGAGAAGATACAAGTGATATGCACCTGCAATCATTTCCAAACTATTTGGAAGAGAATAATTATTTAATTAAATTATGATTATTTGATAACTATCAAAATAATATGAATTGAAAAGCAAAATAGTCATGCTGCATTCAGTACATTAGTTTCTAATCTTCAGCAGTAGGAATTTTCAAGTAATATGATCCAGTTGTAAACAGCTTAGAATAACCGAACTCTGGATGCAGACAGCCTCTGCCAGTGTTTCTTAGTGTCCTCCTCTTAATGCTGGTTGCATATTTCTTTAGACTAGGATACTCAAATTTTCAAGGCAGGAACTGTCAGTGTTTCAGTTTGTACAATTGTGTTAGGCACTTGAAAAATGCAGTGATGATAATTTATGACATTGTGTCTTCACTACAGTGTTTGACTTTTATGCCCAGCACCCAGTTCTGCCCTAAGTTACAAGTTGTTTCAGATGAGGGCAGTGAAAGTTGTGTGTGCACAGGGATAGAGCCCAGCCCTCAACCTCCTGATGTCAATAGGAACAGATGTCTTCTTTTTTTTCCCCTTAGGGCTTCCAGCATTGTCTTATTACAAAGCAGTCTGATTTTATTCATGCTTTAATAGCACCCTGCTTGGGTTTTTTCATTTTCCACTGTCAGCTTCATTGCTTGCTTATACATTCTCTAAACTTTGTAGGAATAATAGTCCCATAATAGCATTTACTGTGCTTAAAAATACATTACTAACATTGTAATATAAAGCATCCTTTCACGTGGGAAAAATAGCTTGTAATAATATAATGCTGTTATAATGCATATGCCATAAGGGGAGGGGGAATTAAGATTGTGCTAGCATTCTCACTTATGACATTAGCTATAATGTTTTCTCAGCACTTGACTTGCCAGCCTTAGGTTTTTTACATTTTCAGATGTAGCATGTAGAATCTGTTCTTTTTAAAGAAAAAAAATACCATCAGTGACAGTTCTGATAGCTGCATAGGTCTTCAGTATGTTTACTTATGTGAATGGATATTTAGTGATCTAGTGAAAGTTGTCCCTGCCCACAGCAGAGGAGCTGGACTAGGTGATCTATAAAGGTCCGTTCCAGACCAAACAATTCTATGATATTAAAATGAGATGTAGTACTTTACTTCTTGATTCCACAGCTATTTTTCAACACTGGAAAAGCAAAAATTTGAGTATTTTGACATATGCTGTTCATGCTCTCTTCTAACACCATCTTTTCATCCTCTTGGATCTTCAACCTAATTCCCATCTTCATGTTTCTCGTAACCAGTCCCTACAGATGTTAGTTGTCCTTAGATGGGGAATAAACTCAATTTTTACACTTACTTTATTTCAAATGTCACTAAAAGATTTTGGGTTATGATCTTCCATTTAATTATTGTATTTTCTAAATTAAAACTGCATCTAAAATGAAACATATCTTTATAGTATGGGCTTTACAATACTTAATTATGAAATGTCAAAGAAATTTAACAGAAAATGGGACATTAAAGAAAATCCTTTTCACAAACAGCAACATTTCTACACCTTAAATGTTTAATGCTGGTTACCTGTGAATGTTTCAGACAATGTCCCTTTGTTAGTGTTGCAGCTACAATCTGTTTTAAGATAGACTGTTAGTTGTACTTTTAATCTTAAAAGAGACAAAATTGATAGACCAAGAGCTTTGTCATTATTGCTGCAATCTTCACTTAAGATTTAAGATTTTAATTTAAGACTTTAAATTAAAGATTTTTTCATTTCATTTAAGACTTCATGATACTGCCTAAAACTTGGAGTAGACAATGTCTCTATTGCATCTGTAGAAACAAAACTATAATTTTCATCCCATGGTGTGCAATAAAAAACCCCCCATATTCATGATGTGGGGTAAAATATGCACCAGAAAGTGAAGGTACATTGATAATCTTTGGTAGTGAGAATTGTTAGCTTCTTGCAGCATGAGGAGTTCTCAAGTCTGGAGCCCCCAATGTCTTGCATGTTGTACATACACATAATAAGCCAAGATCCATGTCACCTAGATTCTGCCTTATGTTGACCCACAGTATCTAAATTTTGCTCAAGTTCAAGCTGGAGTGGCTCTCCAGAGACTAATTATCCTCCTTGACTGTCCTTGGAATTCTTTATGTACTTAAAATTAGGGTTTAGGAAAAACCCTCTCTGAACATAGAGGTCCTTGACTCCTTTTTAAGCCCTATTCAGTCTAGAGTTTGTGTATGCTTACTAAAGCCCTAAAGTAAGTCTGTCTTACAGCCTGGAGAGCAGCTAACTGGTGCTGACAGCATGGACTAGAAAGCATATCATGGTACTTGCCTCATGCAGCTATACAGAGTGATTAGTGTATACGTGGTGTATATCTCAAATATAGTCTGAATCATTAATGCACAGAGGGATAGAAGAAAGGAAAAAGGAATCTTTCATTTCTGCTTTACAAATGCAGAGCTGGGGCACTGAAATTTGAGCAAGATCAAATAAGAGGTCTGTGATGAAGCTGGAAAATGAACTGAGAATTTTGAGTGCCTTAATCACTCCATTTTCTGTTCAGTGTGTGGTGGTTTTCCCCACTCTAATGCTTATCAGAAGATGATTGGGGTTTTTTGCTTACCCTTAAATTCTATTTGCACTACTGTTTACATTTGGGGTTTTCAACAGCTACTATATTTGCAGCAATAAAAGACAATATTGTGGTCTTCATTTCCAGATGGAGAGCAGTTATCAGAAGATTGTTGAATGCTTGTTCCTGATGACATACAAAGCTCTTCAAACAGCATTCTGAGAGAGAGGTGATAGCTTTGGGAGGTGTTTTTTATAGAGGAAATTTATAATGTATTGAATAAATCTCATCACAAATTTCTAATAATTCACAAAAAGAAGGAATAATTATGAACTGTATTTTCTTCTACTAAAACCCTAAATTTTGTGGCTCCTGTAATCTCTTTTTTCGACACACATCAAATTTCTCTATTGGTGAGACTTTTGCTATGAACAAGACCCCCTCTTGTAGTATGTGATAAGTAGCAAAATAGGTTTATATCAAGTTATTTTAAGGAAAAAGCAACCAAGCCTGAATATGTGGCATATTCTTTCATTTTGCATAGCTTATGTCATCCAATTATGTATTTTAATACATAATTTCTACATTAGATTTTTTACATAGATTTTAATTTTAGTTAGTAAATCTTAAGAATTAGATAATTGTCTCTTTTTGCTCAAAGTAACGAACTTCCAATAAATCATGATATGACTCTGTTACTTCAAGGCATAGCAAATCAGAAGGAAGGTCCTCGCTTTACCTCTCCAAGTGTTTGCTTTTGCTGATGAAGTGTCTTCCATAATTCAATTTTATTTTTTCAACAAATGCATCACTTCAGCATTGGCATAGATATTTAGGCAGTCCCAGCAAGCAGAGACAAGCCTGATCAGTCTTTAGTTTTGTAAAAGGTCATTGGCATTCACATTACTTCTGTGTTATTGATAGAGGTTCAGCCACTAAAGGTTTGGAATCTGCTGGAAAAGTCTGCTTCAGCTTGCCATACTAAGTAGATGTAATGCCTGGGTGTGAATTAAAGCTCTTCCTAAATTTTTCTCAAGGCTTCACCAAAAATAAAATAACAGGGCAAAATGTATCCCTGTGTACTTGTCCCTGTTAGGCCTCTATTGACTCTTGACTATTCCAGTTCTAAATTGAATACAGCTTCAGGGAAGGAAACATTTATATAAGAGGGTTACAGTGGAGGGATCTCTATCCTAATCCTGCATATGAAAAAGAGGCCTTGGAACCAGCATGTTCCTTCCCATGGGGGCCTACAAGAAAGCTGGGGAGGGACTTTTTACATGGCTTGTAGTGATAGGACAAGGGGTAATGGGTTTAACTGGAAGTGGGTAGATTTAGATTAGAAATTAGGAAGACATTTTTCGCTGTGAGGGTGGTGAGTAATTGGAACAGATTGCCCAGGGAGGTTGTAGATGTCCCAACACTGGGTGTCTTCAAAACTAGGTTGGATGGGGCTTTAAGCAACTTGGTGTAGTGGAAGGTATCCCTGCCCATGGCAGGAGGGGGTGAAACTAGATGATCTTTAAGATCCCTTCCAACTCAAACCATTCTATCATTCTGTGTCTTCAGCTAATTAAATGTAGCCATCCTTCCCCTTGAAGAAAAGATGTGTCTTTCTGCAAGTTACTAGGGAAATTTATGGTGGTCCTTTGACAGAGAATACCTTCAAAAGAGGAAACTAAAGCTGAGCAAGTAAAAAAAATAGTCTCAATAAAATTAATATTGTGCAGTATTTGTGTGCATATATATATGTGAATAATTTACAAACCCTATTTGTGTAGCATTCCCAGACAATGTTACTTCTCCTGTATAGTCAGGTTTGTCTTCTTCCATTTCTCTGTTTATTTACTGTTCAGTGAAATAGTCCTTTAGGAAGGGCTTTTTCTCCTGATTTTGTAGAAGAGTTCTAGCCTGTTTTGATAATGCCAGTAACATGCAATAAAGAGACTTAGAACACTGGTATTTTTTAGGCTGTTTTGCCTTAATTAATGATGTGTCATATTCCATAATTCAGTGATGTCTCAAATGATATCTCAAATTATGTTGATTTGAAGCAGCATGACATTAAAAACCTCTCAGTTGTTCTAGAATAGGTGGCTGCTGTATGTGGCCATTGAAATCTACATTATGTGAAAGAACATCATGGAAGAATTAAGGCAAACGTTTAATTGAAAAGGTTACAGAAAATCATCCAGTTGACTGTTAAAACTCAGAAATACAGATGGTGCACTTAATGACACAAAAGCTAAGTTCATAACTTATTCAACATTCTTTGTCTCTAATAATGCCATGGGAAAACAATAAGCATGTTTTTTTCTCTCCGAATAGACTGGGCAGCTTTATTTCTTTCCTCCCTTGTTTGATTTACAATATTTGTATTGTCTCAACAGTTTGCATTAATATTTTTACAGTGGATGCGGTGTTTGTCTTGAACTCTGTAGATCCAGTGCTTTATTATTCCCAAGGTTTTGCGTGCATCAGAATCTATATTTTATTACTAACCTTTGTATGTAAGCCTCAAGAAAAGGGGCAAAACAATAATGAAAGCCAGACCTTGCTGTCTGGTAGCAACATGCACTATAAATTCTTATTTTTGCTAAAGATTTTTTTTTCCCTGGCCTATCTAATAAAGTAAGAAAAGCTGAATTGCCAATCTGCTCCGAAAAATTGCCTAACCTATTGCAGGTGAATTATATGAGAAGTCTTTGTTATGGGGTTAACTAAAAGGATTTTATTGATGATCTAGTCATGATGAAATGGTAATTAATTTATGATTGAATGAAAATCAGATGGTAATCAAATGGTGGTGAAGCGATAACCTAATGTTAATTAAACAGTGTGATTTAACAATGATTTAAATGATGATGTAGACTGTGATTGGACAATGATTTAGACAATTTAGACAGCAGTCTGCTACTTGCTACACTTCTAATAATTAAGCTATAGCTATATATATAAATATCACTATCACACAATATACTTTTAGCCTGATGTAAAGTATCACTTACCTTGTTACAGATATCAGATGCCAGGCAAAGGCTCCCTCAGCCTCGAGGAGTAACACTGAGAGGTGACCCTGCTCAAGGAGATAGCTGCAATGTAGTTTGCTGCCATACAGGAGAGCTCAATGGACTTGGAGAGGCTACACATTTATAGATTTATATAGATTTTTACAGGATTTTTTGACTCATAATCAGCCCTGCTGCTTTGGTGCATGTGCAGGTGTGCAGATGTAACAGTTTAGTTCTGCCTAGTCCCAGCTCAGGCTGATACTGTTAGCTCCTGGTAAGACAATGGCCTAGACTCCTTAGTTGAGAATATGCAGCCCAGGACAGTTCTCCTGGTTTGCACAGTGGGACTGGTTCCAGTCAGGTCCATTTGTGGGTGATGCCCGATTCCCAGGGCTGTTCACTTGGGCAGAGCGGGTGCCGCTGTCGCACCAACTTTCAGCATAAAAGCACACACAGAGCAGGCAGCAGCAAAGCAAAGTCGGGAGGCATCGTGTGCTGTTTGTGACCCATTTCTACCTCAGAGCTGCCATACTTGGGGTTGCTGGCCCCACTAGGAATGCCATGTATGGACATGGTAACACAGTTTATATGCACTTGGGTTTGTTGTTTGTTTTTGTTTTTCTTTATTTTTTTCACTAAATTGAAAAATTAGAACAGTATACATAAAAATGAACATTTTTTTAAGTCTGTATAAAAGCAGGATAGAAAAAGAGTATACAGCTGATCTAATGATGCAAGAATGCTGGGGATTTTATAAAAGATCAGGTTGTGACTTGTCCCAGATCTCAAACACAAAGAACTGTTTTTTGTTGAAGTAATTAAAATTTGCCAAGCACAGGAAATTTATCAACCCACGTGAAAACTTTCTGAAGAAAGTTAAGTTCTTGGATAGCATGAGTATGAGAATATACAAAAAGAAAACCAAAACCAAACCAAAACAAAACAATCCCCAAACATAGAAGAAAATCTGAAATGAAAGTACAAGCAGAGCTCAAATTGGGAGTCCGTGAAAGTCGTATTGCCAAAATCACACCAATCAGCAAAAGATCAGGCAATGCTGATGTCTGTGTAATGGTAGCATAACTGCAAAGGTAGCATCAACTGCAAGAGTCAGCAGAATGTACACACCATAGACAAAAGAGAATCTTCCAGCTTGGAAGAGACATTGGCAGGAATAGCACCAGTGTAGCAAAAGACAATTAGAAAACTAGCTTATAAAAATTTAATTAATGGGCCCATGCTGCTAGAAAAATCCGATTTGCCCCAGAAAGATACAATATGTGCACTAAAAGAAAAAAAAAACAAACCAACAAAGATACATTTTTAGTTTACTGTGATGAAGTTATGCCTGTTATTGTAAAAGAGTTACGCCTATTACTGGAGCATTTAAATGAAATATATGGATATATTTAAATCAAAAGATAAGGAAAAATAACGATGAAGAAGTTCTGTGATGGGGAGAAGTAGAGAAACCCAGCTTTTAGAATTAAAATATGGCTACCACTTTTTGGTCTTATTCCCAGGATACATTTTCAAAAGCTAAATAAAGACAGGATAGAGGCAGGTTAGCTGCTTCTTAATAACATTCACCACTTTAGAAAATTTGCTTGCACAATAGACCAAAAAGATGTAAAATACTACATATTTTACTATTGCACTAAAATTAGCTTTCTAACAAAAAAGGTGTGTCCTGAAATGCCTCTTCTAATCCAGTTTCTCTGGCCAAGCTCTTAAAATATCAATTTATTTCCAAGCAATTCATTGATGTATATATTTGTAAACTAAATTAACTGGTTATGTATCTTGCACCATATTTAATAATCCTTAATCTGTTGTCAAACTTCAGTTTTATCTCTCCTTTATCAATACACATATACTATTTTCAAATTTATACCTTGTGAAAATTACAGAAAATACAACCAAACTTCATTGCTATAGAAAAATCATGGTAAAACATTCTTAGTGGTTAGCTTATAAATGTGCTAAATAAACATTTATAAACATTATAAACATATTGCATCATTGGTTTTTTTGTTCATTCACAAGAAAAATGTTAATTCTTTTTAAAAAATATATCCTCATATACTGACTTTACTATTATGCTCATAGTCCATATGTTTCTTTGTAACAGGAGTTAACGAATGTTTAGCTGGACTCTGAAAACCTTAGTTACTATTTGATTATATTTTTTTGCAAAAAGACTTAGCAAAGGCAGAGTAGTTGATTTGCTGTGAAAATATTGTTTATACAGAGTGTAGCTGATGGAATCCACCCATTTCCCAGTTCATACTCTCAGAATGGTTTCCCTTTCTATATTGCAAAAGCTAATGGACAGATGTGATCGTCTGCCTTCTTTTGTATTCAAAGAAAGAGTAAAAAAATGAAAGAATTAGTACACTCCCTAGGTAATGCCAGAAACAAGACAAACAACTCCATCTGTCTATGATGGAGTTACAGCTTTGGTGGATAAGGGGAGGACAACTGTTGTCCTCCACCTGGACTTTAGGAAAGCTTTTGACACTATCCCACACAACGTCCTGGTCTCTAAATTGGAGAGACATGGATATGATGGATGGACAACATGTTGGATAAGGAATTGGCTGGATGGTTGCACTCAAAGAGTTGCAATCAACAGCTCAATGTCCAAGTGGAGGTCAGTAATGAGTGGTGTTCTTCAGGGATACGTACTGGGGCCAGTCCTCTTTAACATCTTTGTCGGTGACATGGACAGTGGGATTGAGTGCACCCTCAGCAAGTTTGTGGATGACACCAAGTTGTGTGGTGTGGTCGGTACACTGGAGGGAAGGGGTGCCATCTAGAGGGACCTTGACAGGCTTGAGAGGTGGGCCCATGCCAACCTCATGAAGTTCAAGGCCAAGTGCAAGGTCCTGCATCTGGGTTGGAGCAATCCCAAGCACAGATACAGACTGAGCAATGAGTAGATTGAGAGCAGCCCTGAGGAGAAAGACTTGGGGGTTGTAGTGGGTCTGGCTGAGCTGATTTTTCCCATACCAGCCCTCATGGTGCAGTATTGGGAGCTAGAAGGGTGTTGATAACACATCCGTGTTGTGGCCAGCAGTGCTCACACAGCACCAAGGCCCTTTCCAACATTCCCCGCAGTGGGATGGGGGCAGGCAGGGCAAGATCTGGGAGGGGATACAACCCGGACAGCTGACCTGAACTGACCAATGGGATATTCCATACCATGTGACATCAGCTCAACTATAAAAGGAGAGGGAAGGAGGGGGACGAGAGGTGTTCATTGGGAAGACACTTGTTCTCCAAGCAACTGCTACGCGTTCTGGAGCCCTGCTACCCGAGACAGGCCTGACACCGCCGTGGATGGGCAGTAGAGTGTAACAGCTCTGTTTGCTTTTGCTTCATGCACACGGGCTTGGTCTCTGCTGTTCATTAAAACTGCTTTCATTGTGACCCACAGGTTCTTTCCATCTTATTCTATCCCTGCTTGCGCTGCTGATGGGGGTGGGGGGGGAGTGATAGAAGGGCTTGGTGGGCACCTGACACACAGTCAAGATGAATCCACCACAGTGGTGCTGGTTGATGAAAAACTCAACATGAGCCAGCAATGCACAAGTGCATTCCAGAAAGCCAGTTGTATCCTGGGCTGTATCAAAAGAACTGGGGCCAGCAGGTCAAAGGAAGTGATTCTGCCTCTCTGCTCTGCTCTTGTGAGACCCCCACATGGAGTACTGCATCCAGCTCTGGAGCCCCCAGCCTTCCAGTATCTGCGGCATTCCAGTATCTCAAGGGGGTCTACAAGAAGGCTGGGGAGGGACTTTTTACAAAGGCCTGTAGTGATAGAACAAGGGGTAACAGGTTCAAACTGGAAGAGGGTAGATTTAGATTGGAAATTAGAAGGAAATTCTTCACTCAGAGAATGGTGAGAGACTGGAACAGGTTGCCCAGGAATGGTGGATGCTTCATCCCTGGAGGTATTCAAGGCCAAGTTGGATGGGGCCTTCAGCAACCTGGTCTAGTGGGAAGTGTCCCTGCCATGGCAGGGAGGTTGGAACTAGATACTCTTTGAGGTCCCTTTCAACTCAAACCGTTCTATGATTCTATTTAAATATAAACTCAAAACCACTCAGCATATTGACATTTTAAGCTTTTTTTATTATCAGCAACTTTGTTGAGAAGTGCAAGCCTGGAGATTCCTACACTGGTATAGGAAAGTATATGAAATTACATTCCTGTAACCTTCTTGAAGATTGAAAAATATAATATTAATAATATTTCTGTTGTGATATCAAGTGAACAGCAGTACTAAAGCAGCTATTAATGGCCTATGCATGTGCCAAGAACTGAGACAAAGTTAGAAGCTGTATTGATGGCACCTTGGGAAAAATTGGATTCAAATTGGTTATTTTTTACTGGCTGCAATGATTAATGAACTGGTCCTTTGTGATGAAATCCTCATCCTTATTACCTACAATCTAGTCAGCTGGTGGACACTGGTATTGAGGAAGGAAAAAAGGTGTGATATCAGATTCCTGGTCTATAATTAACTTTGCTAAGTTACAATATAGCAGTAAGGAAGTGCCATTGCCTGATTCTTAACTCATTGAACATTGAAATTCAGTGTCTGCGTGATTAGGAATTGATGTCAGAGCTACTTGGATCTTGCAGAAGTCTCAGGGACACTTCTAGGGAGATGGGAAAAAAGTGAAGACATACAGTGAAAACTAAAGAATATATTATATTTAAAAGGTCATTATGGAAGAAACATAATTTCCTCCAGCATATTAAGACTTTTTCTCTCATACCTATTTTATCTTGCTCCTATATACACAAGTCAGCACATCTCAAATTTTCATTTTAAATGGTTTCCAGTTTTAATATATTTGAAAACTTTAAAAACTCAAAGTATATAATAAGTTATATATGTAGTTGAAATTAATTTGATGTTCAGCTTTAACAGAATTAATATTTAGCAACTTTCTGCAATTTTTCCATAGTAAATTTAAAACTTTTTAAGAACTTGAGAAAACCTGATTGAGATAGAAAAATTACTAATTTCCTAATTTTCATACTCTACTGAAACTCACTTAAAATATTCTTTTTGCAAGCAATCCATAGTCAGTCTTTTGTCAGACTCCAGCCCTAAAATAATTCTAATAGTTTCATGAGCAATAAAATAAATACTAAATACTTTTTAGATAAAATCATTACATGATATTAGAATTTGTTTTGAGAGGGTTTTTTTGTGCTGGTACTTGAATGTTAAGTTTGAAGCCTAATGTATATTGCTAAAATAAATTACTTTTTTTTATTGTTGTTTAGCTATATATTTTTTAAGGTGTATTAAATTTGTGAAAAAATTATTTGTCATCAACATTCCTTTGATACTTAACCTTCAATTTACGTATTATGCCATAATAGTTCTCAGTCATGGAAAGTTTCTTCCAATCCATCTCCTTCATCTTTAGAGACATGAAAAATTGTGATTTCTTCTCTTGGTACAAATGCAATATTAGAAAAAACCCAAAACATTTTAACCTGCTTTCAGCTGTAGAGATAAAGGGACACGCACAACATTTCTAAGTATCTAAGAAAACAACATAGCTACCATTATCTTGAAATTATGGAATATGAGAAAGGAAAATGAAATGTATTCTTACTTCCTTGTCAGGATCATTTTATGTCCTTATATTTTGCTCTGTAGGAAATGGATAATTAGCTGGAAGTAAATATTTTGTTTTATTCTCCATTAATTTGCAAACAGAGTAGTATCTTGTAGAGTTGATGTTAGCACTATCAGCTGGAGATGATAATTCTCTGTCAAAGTTTAGACCAGTTGAATGCAGTATGCTTTTCATTTTTTCAAAATTTCAGCTGCAGTTTCACTGTTTTTTTTAGAAAGTAATCAAATAGTGGATTTTTTTTTCTTTAAGTACTAATAAGGTAGGATTATCAGAAATTATTTTGATATATTTGTTTGAAGCCACAAAGGAAAACATTTTTATTTTAGCTATCGTTAATGAGTTTCTCGGTTAAAAGAAAACTGGCAATAAACAAAGCTCTTTCACATGAAGAGGTTACCTTTTTGACATGGGTGCTCTTAGAAAACCATGCTATTTTATAATTACAATAAAATCATTCATGTGAATCACTCCAAATGACATGGCACTATACTTAGTTTTTTTGCAGCAGCCACCTCATGAGCTTCTGCATTTTCATATTTGTTAGCAATAACCAACAAAAACACAAAACCAAGAACTTTGTTCCTTGATACTATGTTAGAATTATTTGGAGGATTTGCATTGCCTGCATTCTGTCCTACTCCAGATACTCCCTGTGAGGAATAGAGAAACTGCTGCCTAAAGTATAGTAAAAAGTATAGCCATACAGATCATAAAATATTTGTCATTGCTGCAAGAGCATCCTCCTAAAAGTATATCTTCTCTTTAGGGCATGACTTCATAATATTTTACCAATGTCATTTTCAGGATCCATGGGATGGTGTAACTTAAGCAGAGGAAAAAAACAATACCTGTCTCTACCTTTATTATTACCATGCCAATCTCTGTAACTGATGGACATTGGAGAGAGAGTCTGCAGATAGTGTAGTCTATAATAGCATTTACCCTGTGATAAATACAAAAATTGAAATCTTTACTGACTAAGTAGCTGAATGTATTGGGTTATCCCACCTACAGCTTTGTAGACAGTTCTGTATTCTGGAAATGTTACTTTATAAGAATGATGGCTTTAATAATTTCTGTAAAAAAAAAATCCTAAAGGAATTTAGAGACGTATGCACATCCAATACCAATATTAAGCAGATAGAACTTCATACAGAGCACTGTATTTGTCTGGGTGATAACTAGTCACTGGCTAAGATAGCCTAGATGCAGCCTGTCAGAGGGACCTCTACCTCACTAAAGATCCGCAATATCATTCGTCCCCAGTTCTTTGCTTCACTAACCATATTGAAGTTATGTTCAGTTCTTGACCAGTTGTGACAGTGGAGAGTGGGAGTGAATTGGTCTTCCATCTCAAATTATCTTCTGAAAATCTCTTATAACACACACCTAGTCTTAGTTGTGGGCCCAAAGGGGAATCATCTCTTATCAGGTTCCAGTGCCTGATTTTGAAGTCCTTTGATGCTTTAGTAGTTTCATATAAGACAGTGGAGGCTGTCACAGGAGGCTGAAGTCTTCTTCTAAGTGTAGCCTCTTCAAAGCTTTGCCTTATATATAATACTCACTAAACATTTGGAGTAAAATGGATGATTGCTCATATTAGCTGTTTGCACAGTGATTAATCAACCTTTCCAGATTTTCCTTTTTATATGCCAGTTTCCTTACCTTGCTTAGAAACACAGAAAAAACCCAGAACCTTGGTGCAGTCACAGAATCACAGA
>VYZX01011124.1:0-12792 GCA_013401335.1 Brachypteracias leptosomus | reverse complement strand
TCAATATTAGCATGACCCTTTTTGTATTTAATACAAATTTATATTAACTTTAGTAAAAACAGGATTATGCTCAAAATCAGCAGTTGTAAAGTTCCATGGGAAAAATACAAGAGAAACTTCATATAGAAAGCTTAATATAAAGCAAAATAGATTATATTTAGAATTAAATTAAATATTCTGCTGTTAATAAATACTGAAGTGAAAAAATTCAAAAGTTTTACTTTTTCATAACACTGTACTATAGACTCCATAAAATTTGAAACATCTGAAAAATATGACATAGTTATATACAGGCATACCAAGGTGCAGAGATTTATATACATAATGTCAATGAGAAGAAACACAGTAAGAGTTAAACTTAAAACTCTGACCTACTAAACTTAAACTGATCCATGTAACAGATTTTTTCTATTGAGCCTATTTTGACTTTTTTTTAAGAAAACAGAGATAGGATATTGATAAAATCTGCTATAAATATTCACATTTTTCTCTCTACTTACTTTAGAGACCTAATATTGCCTAAACTCAGAGATATAATCCTTTTTCCAGATAATAGATTTTGTAAGCATTCTTCTTTCTTGCCTTCCCAGTTGTAGAAAACAACCTCCAGTCTCCTATTTGTTCATATTCGACAAAAAAAAACCCCAAACCAAAACAAACCCTCCAAAACCCACACTGGACGTGAAACACAAATCAAACATAAAACACAGCAACTGGATTTTCTTCCATTGAAAAACTCAGATAGTAGTGCCTGTATTTTATATAAACAAAATTATCTGCAAAGAAAGTAGACCACCTAGCATGCCCACCTGATCTTGAGTAGACTCAAAGACATACTTTTGCCTTTGCAAGAGCATTTTTCAATCACAGGATGTAGGATAACTCCATGTTTTCCATTTCTCCATTGGAATTTCTACCTCTTCCCTAATTGTTACACTACTTAGTTGACAACAGAAATATATAGGCTGAGAGCTCTTCTTATTACATAGAAAACTCTGTCTTCAAGTAATAATCAAGGGACAGGACATAGGAATGCTCACTGGACTACAGTGTCAGGTTCACCGCTGCTAGTACTTTCTCAGTCCTGAAGTACTTCTTGGACTACAAAGCTATCCAACTCTACAAGGTGATCTTCAAATACCAAGAGTGATATTGTCCTTCCTGTACGAAACTGGTATGACCTAATTGGTAGTCTACAGATTTTTCTCTTCTGTCTTTCAGTTTGTTCTCTGACCAAATGTATTTGCATTTCCTGCTGCATATTGACATATCATCTTCAGTTGGTGGGACAGAGTTCATTGCATATATGTACATATAGTATTATATATAGTACATATATGCTGTAAGAAAGACAGCAGTTAGGAAAGAGTACTTTGGACACAAAATTTATGAAGGTCACTGCTGGGTTGTGACTCATCCATAGGTCAACTCCAAGTCAGGGCCCACAGCCCAGGCCCCAGCACTTCAGTTTGGTCTTGATAAGGGTAAACAATTGAGCCTAACTGCTCCTATATGTACAATGGAAACCAGGAAGCACAATGAAAAATTTTTATATTGAGAGGCAAATAAAACACGTTACTTTTTTACTTTTATGTTTATATGTGTGTGTGCTCTATATCTTCAAATAAAAGTGTACAGTGTGTGATCAAGTAGCATTACTGTTTAGCAGCATGTTTACAGTCTTATATAAAATACTGTTTTCAGAACAGTATTACTTATTTGTCGTTACACCTCTGTACATTTAAAGAAATACTAAAGTGTGCTAGCAAATTCTGATCACTTAATACTATTTATATCCTGACAATGTGGAAAAATATCAGTATTTTTCTGTAGAACTCTTGGTTTATCAAGAGTATTTTAATTGCTCTTTTCAGAAAATGGGAACATTTGCATATCTATGGCAAGGTGTCAGTTTAAGACATATCAAGTCAAGCTATGTGAGTCATACTGTGTCAGAATACAAAGTACAAAGTAACTTTAAGTAAATGCTGCAACCTGACATTATGTGTCAGGATCAGGTACATCATTACTAAGGTAATCCAATCTATGACAACCTCATTATCTAAAATTTTCAATGCAGAAAAACCATGTTAGCTATGGATTGCGAAGGTCTCTCCTAGTCTTAAAGCCTCTATTTTTTTTGTGCAATATTTTAAGTGATTTATATGTCATTCTTAGAGCTACTCTTGTATGAAGGGAGGTAGATTTTTCTTTTCATAAATAAACCAGTTACAATAAAAACAGCAAGATATCATATTGAGATAACATGCATGAAAAATCCTCAGGATCAGTAATGTGACACTAGGAGAGACATATTTAAAGAAAAAAGCTCAACAATTCTGCATAGTCAAATGTAGTCTTGCCTTAATAATTCAATAAAATATTCACAGAGCTTTGTTTGGGGCATTTAATTTTGGCTGCTATTTTAGGTACCTACAATCTGTTTATAGAGCCTCTAAGGCATCCAAAATTCAATTAGAAATCTAAAATCATAGTACCTTATTGCCTTTTTTAGGCCCCATTGCCCTTATAGGAAACAAAGGCTCCTAATTTAGCTAACTATATAGATGTTTAAGGATCTCCTAATATCACCTGTGGTGATTAGTTGGTAATGAAGGAAGATAATTCCTGGTTTTCTATTAACAAAATTATTAGACTTTACTAAGACAAAGTACTGTAGCATATAAGAATAATCTTATTCAAACACATCTCATTTGGCATGCTTTCAACAAAAATGCCTTTCTGTACAACTTTCAAGTCCTTAATTTGAGACAATGAGTGCTGAGTACATTACAAAAAGCCATTTCAATGTACATTTCTCCAGTTAGACAACCAAGGTAAAAATCTGTATATTAAAAAAAAACCCCAATGGCATGAATGACCATGCTTTTTAACTTCTTGCTTGGGATAATTCTTACAATTCCAGCCATTTCAGAAAGAAAACTCCTGGGAATACTTCCCTAAGGCTCTTTTGTGAAGTTATATTTAAAGAGGTCTTCATGGACTTGAAAGTGAGAAAATATTCTTTCCAAACTTTGCTTGCTTGCTTGTTTTGGTTAAGTTGGTTCAGCTGATCATTTGGATTATTTTTTTTTTGCTATTTGGCCCATTTTAGTATAAGTTTCCATGTTTTTGTGAGAGCACTGGTGGTCTGAAGACAGATGTGAATCCAACAATAAACATCAGTCAGAAGGACAGTTCATATAGCTAGGTATATGATTTAGGAAATATCCATTCTATGAGCATGACAAGCTTAGTAATTGCAGCATGGCCAAACTCTTTGGAAGTTTAACTGTTTAAGCGTAGTGCTTCCCAGATCTGTGGAAGTTAGCATTAGGCAGAGAAATGCAGCAAGCAAAGCACTGCTCAGGGGAGCCGCAGTGGTTTAACAATGCTGGAGTTATTGGGAAAAGGGGTGAAGAATCATAAAGGGCTAAAGCTATTTGTTTGAGGGGTTTTAGGAGATACACCTAGAGTTGACAATTACAACAGATCTTTCTCTTGTTCATTATTTAGGCTATATTTGGTTTCTTGATCCCCTCACTATGACTAGTAATGCCTATGCCTCAAATCCCATCTCAGACTGCATTGTTGCATTCATGTTCCTTTTCAACACTTTAAAAATTAACTGACTCTTTTATATGGGTACATTTGGTACATGTGCCTATACCTTGTACAAACTGCTTGTCCTGTTGAGTGATGCTTACACCCACTGACGTCTGTTGTGATAAGATGGAATGAGTCACACTAGGTGTTTGTAAAGGTTAACAAGTAATATATTCAGAGCTGCAGATAAATCACGATGCCCTTCTATGTGGCAGATGCTACAGAGCAAATTGCTAAGAAATACCTAAAAGTAAGTAAATAAATAGGTAGAATCAGCAGCTCTAAAATAGCGTCAAAGGTGCAATTTCAGAAAGATTAACATTATCTCTGCACAAAATAGTGATGCCATGAATGACCACTAAATATTACTTCATTCTTAAGAATCTGGGTATACCATAGAAAACTCACTTTTCTTAGTGTCCTGTCACTGTATGCTGCCAGTGTTAAATGCTACTCATATCCTGATTTTGCAGCTTTTACACCATGCCAGATGTGCACCCTCTCTAGAGGATTTACTAGTCAGGACAAAACAGCATAATGATTCTGATGTAGGTCCCTGCCTCTTTGCTGCAAGATTCAAAGAGACAGTCAAAATTCACTGGTTTTTTTTCTTTCTTTCCTTCTGTCTTTCATTCTTTCTGTGTTGAAGAAGCCAAGGTAACCACTGACCACTAACTCAGTAAGTGGTATCTGTCCTCTGAAACACCACTGAAGTAAGGCTTTAGTACAATCTGGAGAGGTACTACCATGCTTAGGCCAATTTTCAGAAGTCAATGCAAAAGTGATGCTCTTGTTGCAGGCACTACAGATGACTGCATAGAATCAAAATGAAGACATTATCAAGCCAAATTCTAGTTCTTACCATTTCATTCTGTCAATGAACATTTTCCTCGAGTTTCTACAAGTATGTTACCCAGTCTCTTTCCTACAAGAAGTCATATAGTTCTGCCATTATTGTACAAGTTGTTACATTCTGTTCTTATGCTGTCTCTATTCATTAATGAAGTACTAGCTCTAACTCTCCTTCATCCTTTCCTGACATGGAAGTAGAAGATATATAGTCAAGGTTTTGGATTTTCTATGCTGATGTAATGGCCCATAGAAAATTATTGCACATTGCTAGGCATCTGTTCTCCAAAGTAAGGTCATCAGTAAATTCTGAGTGGAAGGAGGAATATTTACTCCACATTTCCATATGTTAATTCTAATGTACTCAATACCTTGTGTTTCCTATTGGTTGGATCTAGAGAGGTCCCTGTGCAGTCTAGAAAAGTATTATATCACTCTATGGGTGTTTCTGTCACTGAGGCTGCCTAAAATTTTTCTTCAGAGGCACCCACTTTCTCTACTGATTGGACAGGGAGTCCATCAGTTTAGCTGAGGTGCTATGAATCAGGTGCCAAACCAGCATTCCATTCATCAGACATTGTAGTATTTACTTTGGGTGAAAATTTCACATTTCAAAATGCTGACTACATGTACTAAATATAAAAGCTTTTAATCGTACAGTTATGCTATTGTTTATTGTAATAAAACATTCTAGCACAAGCACTCATTATAAATCTGTACATGAACTACGTTGAATCGTCTGATAAATATATTTGTGGGAATTGTTGAAGCCACAAATAGGCATCAGTGTTTAACTTAAAATGAGTTTCAGTATATCAAGATAAAAGGCTGCAGTTTTGATAGTCATATTTAGGACAGTTTTGTCACTATGTACTATTGGTACCTGGTTTCAAGTTGCTTCTGATCAGTCTGTCGTTATAATTTAGCCAAGTTATATTGGACAGGTTACAGTGTGCTTTAGTACCTCATCAATAGACTGCAAATAATGTGATATTTTTGAATACAGCACAGGTGAATTTTGATAAAATATATAAAAGTAACAAGGATAATATTTCTCCATAAAAATATTACATTTTTCTTAATGTTTATTACATATTACAACTGATCTAAAATTGTAATAATATAATTTAATATAACAGCCGTGTTGCTTTATACACATCATAGTTCTTATAGAACACGAAAATTTTTTTTAGAAATATATTCATGTTTCATTCTCTCAGTATTTAGAATAGATATTTAAGAAATTTTATTCTGAAATTGCAACTGAGTCATCTATGGCAAGCATAAATTAAATAAATGTTGGAGCATTCTTAAGAAGACGAATGTAACAGGGTTACTGCACTATTGTAAAATGATTGGAAGATAAAGCATTTACAATGTCTTATAAATCACTGATATAGTCCCTTCTCCTTCCATAGAATTGTCCAATCTCTTCTATTTTCAAGTACTGTCTGGCTATTAAGCAACACATTTTGCTGTTCCTCCAAAGCTCCTATTCTGAGAAGGATGAATTGTTCTACTGAACTAGAATCAGCCAAAAAAGGGAACTTTTCTCCAGTACAGTTAAAAGTGTCATCTTTTGCTTTATTACTTCTTGAGATACAGATTGCTGGAACCTTGCAGAATATGCCAGAAAAGCATCTTCAAAGGCCTCTCCCAGCCATACTCTTCCTGAGTCATCATAGCCAATATCCTTTAACAGATGGATATTTATTTTCTTCAAATTAAACCTTTCATACTTGCCTCTTTTCAAGGGATTTGGTCTTGCACATGTGTTTGATGTTTTCAGAGGTATCTGAGCCCTACTTTCAAAAGTAACTTAGATATATTTGTCCTTAAAGACATGCAGGTATCTAGGTGTTTCAACAAGATAAACACTTTAGATTTTTCAGGATATGAGAATCTTTAAAAATTGTTGCAAATACTTTCCATGGGCAGAAATGTACCAAGGAGAGAAAAATGAACAAAGGTAAGGAAATCCTCAAGAGTTGACTAACCTACTGCTTCACCAGAAAAAGCAATAGGCTGTAAAAGACATTCCTTTTCTTGCTTTTCATATATGAGGAAAAAAGCAAATTTCGACAGTTAGATATATAGTGCTTAAATGACTCTCTAAAGTTGAGCTGTACCACTGAAAATAAAATCTTTTTTTAAAATCACCTAATTATTATGACCCATTTGTTATAGCAATAAACAAATGCCAGCCAGGTAAATTCGCTAACTGCTAACTTAAGGCAAAACAAGAATTAAAGCACTTTACCAAGACCTGTATGCTGGAACCAGTTGCAAACTTACTCCCACATTATGTCTCACAGTGCTCCACAATATACCAGAAGAGGCACTGTCTCGGCCACTGTCATGCCCTAAAGGTGGTGATGTTCAGGCTTATGTTTCTTCTTCGGCAGGTGTAGTCAGTGTTGCCACAGTATCTACTAAAGATAAGCACCTGAAGAAAGCAGCAGTCTCATCCAGGAAGGGCCTAAGGGCTACTTACAATAAGAGATCCACTTTTCAGAGAAGCTTCATAGATCTTGAGAATACTTCCTCTTCATATCAACTTTCCTTCCTTTCCACCATTCTCTCACATGATGAGATCCCTTGCCCTTACTTAATACCCACTTATAAAATCAATATTAGGTCACAGAATGCAGTTAAAACCACCTTGGTCCATAAAATCAAGGTTACAATAGAGATTATTACACAGTTAGAGAGGATGGTGAACTCTTCTAAGAACAGAACTTAACAAAATAAATGTTTGCATCAGCTCATGAAACTGTATCCAAAGGTGTCAAGGGAAGTCAGAAAATAAGTTTCCCCAGCATTGCAGATGTCTTATCCTTTAGAGAAGAACAGGACACACTATCACAGAGAGATTTAGACCATTTAAATCTAATGAAAAGGGGATCAAAGAGGAACACCAGAGGTCATCAAGGGGAAAAAAGAAAGAAAATCTACATTATTTCAGAAACCTGACTTCACCTGCTGTCAGAGTGAAGGGGGAGAACCATACATTTTCCTGTCTGTGGTCAGGAAGAGTCTTAATATAAAAAAAAAAGTCCACCACTTGCCCAGAGAGGTGGTGGAAGCCCCATCCCTGGAAATTTTGAAGGCCAGGCTGGATGGGGTTCTGAGTAACCCGATATAATGGGAGGCGTCCCTGCACATGGCAGGGTGGTTGGAACTAGATGATCTTTAAGGTCCCTTCCAACAACCCTGACAATTCTATGATTCATTGCTGAAGAGACAACACTATTAAAGGCATTAGAAGGCTGTTAATAGTACAGTCAGAAAGGATAAGTGATTAAGATAAAAACAGATCAAAGTATTGTGACAGGGTGATTTTAGTGTACTTGTACATTAAGAAACAACTCTCAATAATGTCAGTACCACTATTGCTAATTTTGACACTGTCATCTTCTCCTCCCTCTGTTTTCTTTTTCATGAGTCCCTAAGTATATGTCTATTGGAGATGGAGCAACAGAAGCAGGCCTAAATGATGAATTTAATTAACTTTTAATTTACAACAGTTCTCTATAAAGAATAGTATCTGTTTATGTAATTGTATTTTGATTTGTGACAATTTTTTTACTTATGCATGTGTTTAAAACAATATTCTTTTTTTATACCTTTTTTTAGCTAGGCAATATTTCTCTTTACTTAAGCCTAACAAATACATGTCTAATTCATAATACTATTATTTCAATGCACTAATAATAAAGCTGTCCATAACAATAATAAAAAACTAAAATCCTACAAAAAATCATTGTCTTTCCTTTACCTGATGTACTTGGGGCAAGGAAAACATTCACATTTCACTGATTGTATGAATATTCATGAAAAAAATACAGTAACTTTCAAAAATCATCATCAGGCTTTAGCCTCCTTTTATGTAAGGCAGTGACCATGTTTCCATAACATTTAACTACTTTCCATTTAAAAGCCTTTCTAAAAAGTATGTTCTCTGCTTTGAATAATGGTGTACAAAAGCAATCCACCTCATCAGTTTAACGTTCAAGTGAAACAATCAATTTGAATGACAATCTGTTATTCATCCATAAAATATATTAACTAATGAAAAATAGGCATTTCTGCAGAATATTAGTCACATTTCAGTAAGAGATTTAAAACAACTGGGACCTCACAACCTTTAGATACACTTAAATATGTGTATAGCTAAATCAGCAGTAAGTGAAGTGTTTGAAGTCTATCAGGGTTGAATGAAATAGCTACATAACTAGAAGCTATGAATAAAATGAAAAAAGACAGACTTAATCATTAGTCAATTCTTTTGTGGATAGGGAGAAGAGAATCTATTTGACAGCTTTTATTTATCCAAAGTCTAGAATTAAGAAACACACTTTTTATAGAGCATTCTATCAATGGATCAGGGAAGCTATTTCTTCATATAGATATACATGTCACAACACTGCATTCATAAAACATGGCCCATGATAATGAAAATGGAAAACCAAATATTGTGTGTAAAGACAGAGTCAGAGTCAACTTACTGTTCCAGAAAACAATTTTAATAAATTTGATTCAGAACTAAATAAACAATTTCCATCCCCATTGAAGACTTGGGAGCCTCCATGGCTATTTTTCAAGTTAAAAAAGCCTGACTTTAAGACTTTAAGAAGGTTGCAGTAAAAATAGAAATAAAAATATCCATATATCATTTATAGAATAAAAAGCTTCCAGACTCATGATGTTTTAAAACCACTATTGCAACACACTTTAGAGTTTTGTTTGATATTCTGAGAGACAAGCCAAGCATTGAAGGAAAAAAAAAACCTCATAAACCTGTATTGAAGAGCATGTCACACTCATTAAAAAAGCAACACAGTTAGACAGCATACTTGTGAAAGCAATTGTGTACCCATCAGCTCCAGATAAATAGTATTGCCATTGCTAATTACGGGCCATAGGGCTTACACTAACTATACCTCCTGTTAACTCTGCAGACACCCAGTCAAACCTGTTAGGTTTGTTATCAACTTGCTGGGTGGACATGCATGGCACCATGTGTCTTTTGTTACCACATACAGCTTAAGGGTGGGATAAGAGCAAGGGTCTTGAAAATATGGGCACCAGTTGAGGAAAGAAGTCACTGAACAACTAACAATGCACTGATACACCATTACTTATTGTAGAAAAATTGTAACTAAGAGAAGACTGCTTCTGGTCTAGGAAAGGGAGCAGCAGGCAAGCAACAGGGTGAGGTATCTTTTTCAGCCTGGAAAATAACTTTTCCCCAGGTTAAAGCAGTATGTAGCTCAAGGTAGGAAGCCAAGGGATAGAAATTACCTTGAAACTCAACTGCCTTATAAAGGGACAAGAACCCATCTTGAGGGTGGGTAGGAGTAAGGGTATATTTCCTTCAGCTCTGGGTCTTGTTGAAGAGCTCTTGGGCCTGAGCGCCCGCACTGTGGTGTCGGAGAACATGAAGGATTCTTGCCATTGCCACTAACTATACAGGTCATCTCTATGGTGTTTAGTACTCACAGCTAATGCTGGATGTGGTTGCTAAGTAGTGATGGCTTTGAGTATGTGGTTGATAACAAGAACTAACCATTTGCACAAAATGTGTTGTTAATGAGTAGCAGTCTAGAAAAACTTTGTTTTACCATCACAGGTGTGTTTTGTCAGTATTTTAAAAGTGTTCATTATAACGGTATCTGGTTCTAAATGTTATGTGTATAGTACATGTATGTATGTACATGCAAATATGTTCAAGTACAATAACAAATGTCTCATCCCTAAAAGTAAGATACATTGATAGGGAAATGAAGGAAAGCTGGTCCATGTTGTGTTCCTACATGGTAAAGAACGAGTGATCTCTAAGAAAAACTCCTTTTGCTCTATGTTATAGAAAAGTTCTTGTCATTCTCATGAGTGTCTAAGAAAAACTTTGATTTCAATAACAATTGAATCGGTTATGAAATCAGTTGTGCAACTCTTCTGTAGAACAAAACTGCCATCACTTTAAAATATTTCTAACTGACTCTCCTCTGAGAAGCCAGGAGCTTGTTAATATTTGAAGAGTACTGTTCATATGAACTATATCTATCATGAGGGAACATAATCATTATTGGAGAGACTTCAGCCATTGTAAATCTGTACATCTTCACTGATTTCAGAGCAGCTATGCCAGTTTAACATATATATGAGTAGGTCCTAATGATTATAGGACTAAGTCTAGACCAAGGAGGTGGCAACGCATTTGAGAAAAAAAGATATGCCTGTAAGCATGAATGATCTGACAGAATTAAAATGCTTATCTTTTGTACTACGCTTTCTAGTGCATTTTGTCTGTTTTATGATAGTCCTTTATAATTATCCATAACCCCTTAAAAAGTCAATACATAAGAAATAGTCCTGCACTGTAACCCCTCCTGATTCTCCTGAAACATTTTATACTGAAGACCTTCAGATCAGAAATGGGTTTATGTTTGTAAGCAAAGAATTTAGCACAGTCACAAAACATAAAAATAGTATATAACATATAAATGATAGCAAACTTAAGGCCTCTTCCCCTCAGTTAGCTTTGTATTCACACCAAAATTATTTGACTAATTCTATTTTCTGCAGTTTAATATATTCCCATAGTTAACCACTTCAAATACTTTCTTGAAAGATAAGTTAGATTTTCCACTTCTCTCATATTTAGGGTATCAGTTATTCTATCAAACAAAGATACCAAGTTATCTTTTTTTAAAAAGTCATGCTGTTGACTTTCCATTCATTTGTATTTCCATAACTAATTTTCTCATAATTTATTCCAAAGGATTTATTCAATTGAAATCAAGAGATAGGTTCCTAGTTCTGTATTATGTTTTTCTTTCTGTTAATTATAGTACAATACTTATTATTTTACAGACATATTCCAAATTTGATAAATCATTTACTCTTATCAAAATTTTAAAATGTGCCATTTTTTTCATTATTCTTCAATGACAATCATTAACTCCCTTAATCTGAGCACATTAAGCTCTGAGTTCTGTTTCCTCCTCAAATGTGGTAATTTCCCTTTCTCTTCTGTCATTGCCATTAGCTGTTCTGTCTCTGCTCCTAGATATATTTTTCTCTTACTGAAAGTGATGCAAAGTATTAATAACTTTTATTATCAGCAATTTTAATCACCTTCCAAACTTCTTTGGGTCTTAAGACCTTGTCTTTCATTTTTGTATCCTTTTCTAAAAATGCTAAACAGAGAGCAACAACATCTCTAAAGAGTGATCTCACCTCAGCTGAGATAATCAGCAACATGCCCCTTGGAGAAGCTAATTTTCACTGTCAATGATTGGGGCAACCTGATGGGTGCTTAGTTTAGCTGTTAGCTGACAAAAATTTGTATAAAAGGATTGACAGTTGAATTAACAAGTAGGAACATGGAGAAGAATTGTTTACTTCCAAATTTCCAGGTCTTGTTAGTAGTGTTTCAGTCCTAGATGTCATGGGCTCAGTCCAGTCACTGGATTCAGTGTCAAATTTTTTTTAGTCAGCAAATTGGGGTGGAAAATAGGTGTAAATTTCCCAGTGTTTCAAGTTGATTACTATACATTCAAGGAGCTAAATGGCAGAAAAAATTCACTGAGTGTGATATAATTCATCACTTGAAGCAAAAATTCCCTGCTGAATTTCACATGGTGCTACATAGACACTTAAAAGATTGAATCATATATTTTGAACAAAGAATATTCACTTCTCTATTGTCATTCACGTACTATATAATAATTTAGTTACTGACAGCAAAGAAAAGGTGTTTAGAAGTAGTATAGGAATGGTAAAAGAATTTGCAGTTGTTAACCATATGAATTGTATTTGTAGTGTTGACATCACTAAGTACTGGCAGTGAAAGTGGTAACAATTTGACTACTGTAAGCAACTCTTTCCTAAATGTTCAGAGGAGATTTTCCTTTTCACAGAGAATATTGATTACAATATACAACAATAGAAGCATTTGAGTAGAAGTTGAGATCGTTTACACTATGGTTTGATTTGGTATTTGAAACTGAATCAGGAGAAGGGTTAAGACTGAGGGAAAGAATCAATAGTACAAAAACTAATAAAGCTTTTCCTCTAACATTTTGAGTCAAAATTGCAGAAGAAAAATGAGATATATTGTTCTGGTCTGCACATTGTGATTCTGACAAAGGGTGGTCTCATAAAGTTAGCTTTCTTAAAAAGCAACTACCACAATAGGGCAAAATTTTGTTAATAGTTATTCAGAGCTTCTCTAAATTAATTTCAATCAATTCTGAGACAGTTTAATCTTATCAACCTAATATTATATAACCTGTGTTTTCCAGTGTAGTCACTTGTCTCCATTTAGGGCTC
>VYZX01011123.1:19250-69625 GCA_013401335.1 Brachypteracias leptosomus | reverse complement strand
TGGAGATACCTCTCCACAGGGTTACAGTAATATGTTGTGAAAGAATATGGATCTGTTATCAAACAGTACCTGAGAAAAGGGGTGAATGAAGAAGATAAATGTCCTTTTAAGTAAGTAAGAAGCTCCTGGGCAAAGCAACAAGCAATTCTGTAACTTGTAGGACACTGCTGGGAGCTGTTGACATGTGGCAGACAAACACCCCAACTGTCAGTCCTGATTCAGTTGCAGGCCTTCACAGAATGGACACGCTGTCCAAGACCAGCTTTGATGGTGGCTCACATGATAGTGCAAACCAAATACATTATTTCAAATAGCAGATCAAATATACTTGAAAAGGCTTGAAATTAATTTTTATTACATGTTAATCCAGTATTTTTAAATATTCGCCTACAGACATGAGGTTTCTGTTATGTTCAATACCAAGAACATCTTCATGAGAGAAGTCCTTCTTTATTGTAAATGAACACTTGTTGCAAGATTTAAACCAATGTCATTCAGTTCATGAACAGAAAGCCCCTCACACTTCAAGGGTGATTTCATTGCTGACCTGGTAAAAGTTCAGTCACTTAGAAAAAGAATTTGAAAATTTATTGCTATAATAGCTTATGTCAAGCTTTTGTCTGGAGGGAGATACAGCAATATAGCTTAGTTTCTTGCATCCATTTAGGTTACAGTGTCTCACTTGTAAATGCTACCAATAAAACAGTTCAGATAATCAAAAGATATTTCCCTCCTTCCTTCTTAGCTTTGAAACTTTTCATTCTGAAAACTGAAGTCATAAAAGTTTTCTATTGCAAATTCCTATAAGAAATGACCTTTCAAATATATATATAACATGCTAATAAACTAAATAAATCAATAACTTGGAAAGAGGCAGAAAGTAATTTTTTTAAAGCAGCACAAAATCACTCATTTCTCTGCAATGACAACGTTTATATGCATTTCAAATTAATTGAAAGTTATCCAGTCAGCATTTAATACAAAATTCATTGACCTTTAAAAAAAAAAAATAAAATTAAACTCAGTATCTTAATTGTTTTCCTTTGATAGAAACATGCATTTTTCCTTTATTTTTTTTTTCTGATTTTATATTATGATTTGATGCTTAAGTGGAAAAATATCAGCAGCCTTAGAATGAGGTTTTTTCTGACTCTGGAAACTGTTCCTTTTCAAACCAAAAAGAAAAATAATATTACATAAAATTTAAATATTAGCTGCAATAGGAATTGTTTGAGGCTTTTGAAAATTAAAACCTTATTTAGACATTAAAGTTTTAGTACCAGATGAAATTGAGAATTTTAAACACTTCAAAAATTGTCATAGAACTCCATGGTTTTATTTTGTTTTTACTTCGGACCAAGTTATAATCTGTAGATGCAGTTACATCTCTCTATGCAAAGTTACCCATTCATTTCAGAACCTTATACTGTCATCAGTTTTTAAAGGTGTGAGTCAGGACCATCAGAGAAGAGAAATCAATAGAATGAGGATGTGAAGGTCTGGATGAACTGGTGGTGGAAATCAGCAATATTTCTATTGTTTAAAATTAGAGATAACCTAAATATAAATTTCTAACCCTTCTAATTAATATATATTTGTTATTTTAATATGATCAGGTGATTTCAGGAAAAGTCAAGCTGAAAAATTTGTCTTCTATCTGTCAAAGTCTCTAAATTTGACAGGAGTAAACATGATGGAGAAAAAAATGTGGAATATTAATCTGATTTCTTTTTAAGACAGTTTAATTAATTTATACTTGCCACAGAACATTTTCTGTTGCTCTCCCATTAATATCCTAATACTTCTATAGGAAGTAATTTTTTTCTTGGCATCAGCTAATTATCAATTAATATCCTAGGGAAAAATGGTCATCTTTAAAATTTTTTCTTAAAAGCTACATATCACATTTCTATGAATGAAAAATTCCTAAACCATGATTAAAACACAACAGCAAGCTAAGGTAGAATAGACAGTATTAAGGACTGGCTGACTTCTGATTTTACTATTTTAAAGAATTTGGCCAGTAAAGTGGGATTTAGAAAAATTATTTTGTGTGGAGAGCTTTGGAATGTCTTTGACTTAGACAAACTGCAAAACCAGAAAATCTTTAATCTATGTTTCTTCTAAGAAAAATGCTTTAATATGAGAAAATACTTCTGTTATTCTCAGTAATACATTTAAAGCCAGGCTGTTTACAGAAACAATGTTAATGAGTCACATTGCCTATCTCTAAGTTCATCGGTCTCTTTCCAGAAACTTTTGAACCCTCAAGTCACTTCCCATAAACTTGGAATCCCCAAAAGTTTAAGGATAATGTAGGAAAAAAAGAGTGTCAACATGGTTGTAGTCTCTAAAGCTAACTGAACAAGTCCCTGCCATATGTTGTTGTCTCTGGATCCAAAGCATTCTTTGGGATCAACAAGGAGATAATTGTGTTATAGGACTTCTCAAATTCTCCGTAGTCTCTCATCCTTGCAATAAACTAACTCCTGAATGACATTATTTTTTTCCTCAGGGCAAACTACTTAGTTTACTTTAAACAAAGCCTAGGGCAGAGTTATCAGAGCAGGAGAGCTTTGGAATGAACAAGGAACAAAATAATTGCACCTAAATGGATGAGCTAATGCCAGCCCACAGCCAGGCTGGAAAAAGGAATTTCCCAACTGTTGCATCATCCAGCAACTGTTAGATCAAGTTCTTGGACAAGGAGATAATTTTCTTTTTGATCTTCGTACTTTTTCTAGTTCCAAGGAAGAACACACTGGTTTGTATACAGAAAAAGAAAAAATAAGGAGAAAGTAGGGAAGCTGGGAACTTCAATAGACCAGAGAGGAAGACTAGGAGGGGTAGTGATGGGTGAGAAAAAAACAGAAGGCATGAAACCAATAGGAAGCGAGATGACATTATAATTGGTAGGCCTGGGAAAAGAGAGAAACCAAAGAGAATATGATATACTGGTTAACAGAAGGGGAAAAGATGCAAAGGAGAAAATAGATGACTAAGAATGGAGGTGACTGGAAAACAGCTGCACAATTCTTTCCAAAATTTAGAGCTCATTCAAGGATATCTTTTGTAAATATGGTGAATGGACCCTAGCCATCAGCCAAACACCCATCCAGCTGCTCGCTCACCCCCTTCTTCTGCAGAATAGGAGAAAATGGAATGAAGGTGAGAAAATTTGTGTTTCAAGATCACAACAGTTTGATGGGAAAGCAAAAGCTGCATGCATAAGCAAGGCAAAAAGAGGAACTCATTCACTAGTGGCAGACGTTGAGCCAGTTCCTGGCAAGCAGGGCCTCAGCATGTGTAATGCCTGCTCGGGAAAACAAACACTGTCACTACAAATGTGTTCCCATCCTCTTTTCCTTCCATTTTTGCTGAACACGAAGTCAGACCTTAATACTGTGTTTTCCATTTTAAGCATGACATATAGGTTATCCCTTTGGTCAGTTTGAGCCCACCCTTCTCCCTATGCCCCTTCCCAACTTCTTGCCAACCCTGAGCCAACTTGCTTTCCAGAAGGAGTGAGGCTGGGGGTGAAAGAGAGTATTGATGCAGTGTTCAGAAATAGCCAAATTTTTAGTATGTTACCAACAACATTTTAGGCACAAGTGCAAACCACAGCAGCATATGGGCTGCTATGAAGAAAGTGGGCTCCATCACAGCAAACCCAGTACAACTGAAAAAGAAAAAGTTAAGTACTTGTAAGGTATATGTTTCTAATAACAGTTTTTAACTGTTAATAGTTATTTTACTAGTTTTAAGTGGCAGAGGGCTATGCTGTGATGCTAAAGACCTAAATCCACTGGTAACCTGGAGTTTTATATAACATAATTTCAAGGGACTGATATTAAGGAAGTTAAAAGTGTGCTGATTAGAAAACCAGAAAAACACAAACATAAAAAACCCCAAATTGAAATAGTTAGGAATGCTGCAAGTAAACTACAGCATTTAATAGTTTAAATCATTTTCACATTTTATCTTGCCTTGACAACCTTAATCCCATTTTTTGCATAAGTATTAATTATCCTGTACTCTCCAGTTACATGATTACATAATTAATTACAGGCCACTTCTTTATTTCATTGCACTAGGGAAAATGATCATTTCAGATATGCACATAAACTGTCTACTCCCAGTTATCTGTGTGTCTGACTTCAGACATTGGGTTCTGGTCTGAAGCTGACCACCAGGTCTATCTGTCTGCATATGTACGGTAGGCAACCACTTGGGACAAAATCTATCCAGAGTGAAGAAATGGCATTGTTTCTGATTCCTATTCTGCCAATAAATACAATTTTTCTCATTAATATCAAAAGGCGATAGGTTTTGTATTGGCTGTGAATACAATGCCTCAGGACTTGTACCAGCCCTATGCTTCTTTTAGTAATGATGGCAATAGGCTTAGTTTAAGTTAATTTTAGTTTATAGTGATAACAAGTGTATACTGAAGTATATATGTAATAAAAAATGATTTGCAAGTGTGTAAACACAGGATGGTAACAGAAGTCCCACACTGAAAATGCAAACCATGATGGTCCTCACAGGAGTGTAATCTTGTTAAACCGATGTAGTGGTAACAGAAGGAACAGAAAATCGGAAGACTGATAATCAATTAAGAGAAACATAATGTACACAATGTTAAGAAAATGTATGCAAATAAACCCAAGCAGACTCCAAGACCACAAGAGGAAGGAACTCTACCACCAGTATCAAACTCTTCCTGGAGAAGAGTTCAGGAAGCTGAAAACTCCCTTCAGTCTTTTTCACAGAAGAAGGCTGCTACCATCACCCTTTGGAGTCTGGGAGGGAGAACACAGCACCAGACAAAAGGAGAAGGGTTTTCTTTATAACTACTTTAACACGTTATTGGATTATGAGTCACAGGACTGGGTTGCTGGACTAAGGATTACTCTTTGCTGTATTTTGATTAGACTGTCAAATTAGACCAATGATGAAATCTTGTATTTACGTGTGTATTGCATGTTGCTTTTTACTGGTAATAAGACCTTGAGTGTAACAGCTGAAAAATCGAGAAGCCTGGGCTGTTGCGGTGGCTATTTCCCTTGCGTGAGAGTTGAAACTCTGTGGGGAAGCATCTACTTCTTGGAAGTTAGAGGAGGATGTCCCCAGAACTGTCCATTTCAGCTTGACCTGCTGGTCTTCCTTTAGCTGACTTGACCACAGCTAGATCAGAGCCACTCACCCTTTGGGCAACTCACACTGCTGGGGAGCAGGAACTGTCTCTACTAATTGTTCAAAACCAAAACAGGAATCAGTGTATTAAATATGCTAAATACTTTAAAAGACTAACCCTGCAGTGTCTTCATCTAGATCAACAAAATTAGTGGGTGTTTTGACTTTGCTTTTTCAATATCTTTGTTTCCAATCTATGATACCTATAAATTTCTTACCTACATTTTTGAGCTTCAGAAGCAGTAAGGTTTAGTGTTATAGACAAACATTCGAGAAAATTCATCTTATACTGTGAATAAGATCTGTAGCCTCAAATAGAGCAATGCAAAATCAAATTATTGAGAGCCCTAGCTATACTAAATATGGAATTACATTAGAGTCCTTTAGAATAAAACTATATATATTATCCCATTATCATAAGGAAACTGAGGACTATCAGCTATTAGCTGATATTAACTGACAGTTATCAGAAGGCTATTGTTACAAAGAATTCATATATACATAGCATGCAATGAAACCAATCTTAAATCTCATGAAGACTGACTTTGCAATCCTAATAATCTTTTTTACTGCAGGATTTGTTTTTTAATCCACTTTTGTCTCAATTAAGCCAAGAAAATCTACACCTTTTTTCTGGGCTACTGCACTGCAATTCTTTTATACCTTTTGGCTATATTTTAAATGCCACTGACACATTTCACAGTGCAAATCTATGACTGACTTGACTTCAAATATATATATGTAAAGATTTTCAGAAAATCTTACCATGTGCCTTTTGTTTTTCTCTCCCACAGTATTGTTCTTTAATCAGTATTGTTTATTAATGTTAAGTAATATTTTCCTGATCACAAACTATAAAATCTTTTAAAAAAAAAATTCTACCAGGTGGCAACTCTGAGAGTATCTTCACAAATACAAATTACATTCTTGCAATGTTATCAAGCTACATCCTAAATAAATAAATTCTGTCTCTTTCACAGATAACAAGAAGTCTTCCTGCTCAGGAAGAGCCTTTGGCCTCTAGAAAAATAAGCCATAACTCAGGGAATCAGAACTAAATTAGAATCTCCAGAAGACTGTAACTGCAACTGGTCTTGGACACATAGTTAGAGTGAAAATAGAGCAAGAGAAACAGTTTAATCTATCAATTGTGATGAGACATGTTTGTAGCGACACCTACCAGAGCTGGCTAGCTGGCTACCAGGCCATGAAGGGCATGTATCCAAGGGAAGCTGGATGTGTGGCCAGCCCCTGCATTGGCTAAATAGAAGAAGGAAACAGAAAATGTTAATGAGATCTAAACTTCCAAGGTAGAAGAGGAGACATAAAGGCCGAGGATTCTGAATCAAACTACCTTAAGGTTTCAGAGTTTCATTCTGTTCCAATTTAGTTGAAAAGTTTTGTGTTAGTTTACATGAACAAATTTTTATCTTCTCTAATACAACCACATTTAAATAATTTATTTCTCAAGTATTCACATAAGGTTGTTTCCACTGAGTAAAACGGTATTGTCCAATTCTAACACAATCTTTCTTCCTTAGGAGCTTAGAGACAGTACATCTCTGGGTGCAAGACTAAGCTTTTCCTGTGAAAGAGAAACAAGTGTTAGAAAATAAGATGCATGCTAAGCATATCTTGCTTTGCTTACATCCAAGTAGCAGTATTTAAAGTAGAGAGCTAAAAAGAGGATAGAAGAGGCTCTTCTCCATGGAAACTTAGACAGAAACAGCAAGTAGTTACCAGAAATCATCCCTACCTCCGCTGCAGTCAACTGGGCCATAGGCAGGCAGATCCTTTGGCTCTTGCAGCAACTTTCCTCTCCATGAGTCTTTACAATACAGAAATGGCACCAAATAATGCCTTCATTATTGCAAAATGTGCTCTCTTAGGAAAGAAAAACTACAGCAAAATGACTATTTTTGATCTGGTACCGTAAAAATTATTCTCAAGCTCCACCTGCTGGTAGAAAACTGGCTCTTAAAGTCCAGTCCTTAGTACAGAAAGTAAACCTTCTCGTAGATTTAATTTGTCTAATTTGTAATACTTCGCAAGTAAATGTCCAATCTTTGTGTGAAAGGAGCAAATTACTATGTTGTTAATATTGTCAATACAAAATGTCAATAGTGATTCTGTGGACTGTACACACAAGACCATTTTCTTTTCCAGTTCTAAATAAAATGTATGTTTACATAACGCATAGAATTTATGTTGATTTACAGAATGAAGATGTTGTACTCTCTGCTGCTAACAGCAACATAATAGTTTTATTACTACTTTTCAGAAAATCACAATGATTCTTAGTATTGTAGAAAATGGTAACTTATCCAGTCTCAACTTCCCTGTACAAATTGACAGCTTTGATCTCTGAGACTCAAGACAACTACTCAGAACCTTCTACAACCACAACTTGTAAATTCTCTGAGGTATATTAATTTAATTTAGCACAATGTGAGATCTGTACTGTCTTTTAAAAAACAGTCTTAAAAGGCAAGGTACAAATTTTGTGGTTGAGTTTTAAAAATTACAAGGCAACACTTGTATCCACAAAAACCTCTCATGTGATTGCTATTCTAGCCTCTGACCTCATAGGCAAGTGCATAGCAATCTCCTCTCTCCATATCAGCACATCAACTAGCAGCAACCTCAAGGAGCTGCAGTAATGTAAATCTGTCCCAGAATAATGGGGAGGAAATAAAATAAACATTGTGTATCCTCTTTGAGTGCTGTGAAAGATGAGCACGCTATTACAATGCTATTTTTTCAAAGCATGTTGCAATCTGGCGATGAGGCAAGAATCTCAATGTCATCTGCAGAAATCCAAAAGTATGTCTTGGTTTTATTTTTGTTGTTGTTGTTTATTTTTTGTTTGGTTATTTTTTTCCTAAAGTCGACCTGAGCTTGGTTTGGCGTTTTGTTCTTGTTTTGTGGCAAGTTTTTTCAGTCCTGTAATATAACTGTGCACACTCCATCTTTTCTCCTCCCAAGATCATATTAGTATTTATTTGTATCAGCAAACAGTATCAGTGCTCTGCACTACAGAGCGAGCAAGCTAATGCTTCAGTAAATTGTTGCTGCCTCCTGTTACATCTGTTCTGCTCTGTTCGCTAATTGCCTGTCACAACCACTGAGCCATGGTGCCAGCCATGCTGCCACTTCCTCTTTGGTCAGCTTGTCGGCTCCTATTAATCTGAGCCCTGTTGCTTTTTCCACAGCCAATGTTTTTGCACTGTGAATGTAATGAAAATCTATTACCTTCGTGTTATATGAAAGTGCCAAAATTATAATTTAAAGGAGAAAAAAGTTAATGACTTTTTGTGTGCAAGTTGACAGTTTCTACCATAGCAGCAAATTATTTTCCTTGATACTGCTTCACTTTCAGGACTATGTATTTCTTTATGTGTCTTTCAATCTGTTGTTATATTATTAATATTATTACTAAATATTAAGTACTATTATTATATTATATTGAAAGAAGCTTCTAGAATCAAACTGTGAATGTGATAATAGATCCCATAGACTTGCGTGTGTCAATGCATATGCATGTTCTCACACATATGTATACATCTTTATACATAGATTTCCACGTATAACAACTACAGTTATATAGTAAGAACCATCCCAGGCTTATCTTCAAGACCCATTATTGATCTGAGTTTTCAGACTATAGTGAGCTGAGGACATCCCTTCCCATCCAAAGTTCTGGAAAATTAGGTCAACAAAGCTCCTCTACACAGAGTTTCCCAAGCTTCTCTTCTTAGTGTCTGGAAGAATACCTAATCTGCACAAGACAATGTTGAAAACTTGCAGGCAGTTGTTTAGGGTTCTGCAGAGTCCTATAAGAAGCAAAGAATCTGCTTCATTTTTTAAATGAAATTTCATTTTAGGAGCTGGTCATTGGCACCCATCCTTTGACCCTGAAAATGAGGATTGCTCTGCACATTGTCTGTTCTGTTGCAAGACTCTGGTTTTGCATTTGTATGTGGAAAGAAGAGAAATCATGGCTCAGTGACACACCTATTGTTTCACACGCTATATGAACACAGGACAAAATTCTGTCTCTATTCAGTAATATTTACAGTCCAGTTTAACACACATGGCTAGATAACTACTTCCCAGATAACTGTAGTAGTAGACACAAGGAAAAGAAATTACTATCATGATAGATAAATGATACCAGTGAAAAAAGCTCTTTGACTGGTGTCAAGTGTTTCATGAGCACATGGAGACTTTTAAAGAAGATTTTGTATTTTGCTATTGCAAAAGATAAAGACACAAAGAAAAAAAAAATATTTTAAAAAACACAAACAAACAAACCACTAATATTTATAGGAAACTTCTTCAAAATATCTAAGAAAAGTAATTAATTTCACCAGAGCAAGCCAATCAGACATAGGAGTTGACAGCTTAATAGTACTGGATAGTTTGTAGGTAGAAAGTCTATGGAGATTTCTGTAAGAGGAGGAAATTAATTCTGCAAAAGAGAAGGAGACCAAATAAGACAACATGAAAAAGAACAGATTCTAAGCAAGATACTACAGATGGATACAGGGGGTTACTTCACATTGATCAAACATGAACAAAGTTAACGCTGTGAAAGATGTTACCAATTATCCATTATAATGTCTCTGTGCATTTTCAAACTCCAAGATAAATATGTGATATTTATCTGTGTTTCATGCAAGAGTGTGCTCACCAGACTAAGTTCTGAATCTCAAAAGTGTTCCACAAGGTAAGGCATACACAAGGACCATTACCTCTGAGCTGCTCAAATGTAGCAGAGCAGCTGAAATTGTTTGTCATGCATTAAGCTTTTAACAAAATGTAGACATTATATGTCCCTTAAGGAAATGAGAGCTCAAGGTGACACACAAGTTACAGGACTGAGAGACAGAGTGATGTTCTTGCAAGTAATTAGGAGTGGCTACAGCAGATCTTCCTTTTTTAGAGTAAAATACACTTTTATTTTTTAAATTATGCACAGGGAAAAATAGTAGAAATATCATTCCAGAATAACCAAAATAATTTTGCTTTACAAATTTCTAAGTGTGACTTTATATGGGAATCAAAGTGCTAAGACTTTGAGGCTAAGTATACGCCCCCAGGTTATACAAAGCTGAAGGACACTTTCCTCAAGCAGCGGATCTTGGCTGTCTACGCTATCAGCTCCCTGGAACCATCCTGGCCTTGCTCTAGTCTGGATGAATTAGCATGCTCCCAAATAGTTCTTGGACACAGTTCAGGGGTTAGGATGGATAAAAGACCTGTACCAGACTTGCTTGAAGAGCAGGAGTTGAAAGTTATGCTTACAGGTGAATTTATGCCTGCTTTGACCTTGGTACTGCAGAACAGCATGTTCTAGCTGGTTCTTCTAATTTACTAGCAGGTGTTTATGCTCAGAGGCTTAATAGAGGAATGACAAGGCAAAGCCATCTCTCTGTTCATCCCACTCTCCTGAGCCATGCTCATGAGCAGGGAGCTCCAGCTCTGGATTTTTTGGATTCTCAGCTCTGTGAAAAACCCCATGNGATCTTTAAGGTCCCTTCCAACCCTGACAATTCTATGATTCTGTAAGCCTGTGAGAAACCCTGACACACATCCACCACCGTGTTGATATGCCTGACTGCTGCTTTCCAGTCTGACATAGAAGTACAAGACCTTGGGAGTAACCCTGGCTCCAGGAATCTAATAGGCAGAGTTATTTTGAAAGTTTCTGCATTGTAGTGACTATGAGAGCTTGCTCCTTCTATTAGGAATGAGATGATTTTATGATCTCTCCTTACTTACCCAACAATAGAAAAAACCCAAATATGTAAAAATTCTGTGGTTAGCGCCAAACACTAATACAGCATTTATACAAATCCAATACAAAAAAACCCCCACATCAAAAATCTTCATATCTACATAATTATCATGTCAGATAAACTTCTATTTGAACTTCTGGTACAAAGCACATACATATACACAGAGAAAGCAAGCTGAAAAAATGAGCATTTTTCAGAGATTTAGGATGAAGTAAGGCTCATTATATCAGAAATGGATTCTCAAGAAAAGAAGCACATGTGAATGAAAATATGATGGAACAGTAAAAAAATACAAGTTGCAAGACATTACACTTCATTTCAGGAGGACCTGGGAGATCAATACCTTACTCTGTGTAATATTATTTGCATCTATTCAGGAAGTACGACCTGAAGAATGAGACGATGTGCATCACATTTTCTTTCAAGTAACTGGGATGCAATGAAAAATCTGTAGACAAGATCATTGTTTTGTTCCTCCTATAAAAAATGTGATACTATGATGAAATTTATGTGAAACTTAACTCAATGAAGTTACAGTTGGGATTAATTCATGCCTATGAATTTACTTATGTAAACTGGCACGCTGCTTCTTTTAAAATTCCTTCATTCTGCTATGCAAGTTGAAAAACAACTGCATTATACAGGGACAACTCGATTATTTCAGTGTTCCTGTGCATTTTGAAAAGTAGAATCCCAAATATTGTCTTTCTTATTTTTCTGGTTAAACACTTAAGTTGTTACAGGGCTGGACTGAAATTGTTCAGGACATGATGAGACTCTGGATTTCCATGAGCTTTATCAGCCAATCAGAATTTAGGCAAGTTAGCCAATATATTAGAATGAAATGTCAATTACAACACACTTCACTGTTACAAGTTTCCAAGGATGACTGGGAAGTAAATGCATGATGGTTGGAAAAATTACTTTCTAGTTTAGCTGTAATACTGGCAACCAGCAAAGGGAGAAATCTTATTTTCTGTTCAATTTATTTATGGGTCTGCACATCTGTGCAAAGCTCAGGCAACAAGACACGCTTCTTTAACTAGGCCAAGGTGTCCAGTCAATTTCTACAGTAACATGCCTTGCTACTATTTTCAATATGATGGCTTTCCATGTAAGAATTACTTCCAGTAAAAAGAGAGCAAGGCCTCTAACATTCATTTCTCTTGCACAAATTGCTTCCACAATATTTATTCTCCCATTGAATTAACATTATCTTGACTAGAAATTAGAATTTCTCTCTATTTTAATGAGATCTTTGCAAAGCCAAGGTGTTAATCTGGAATGACCTTACTACAACATCTCTTAATTCTTGATGGCAGCAAATGAAATGTGAGTGGACACAGAACAAATTGCTTCATTAGTGATATAGCCTATGATACCTAAGGAACTGTAAACCACATTTTCAATTCATGGACCATTTCATCTCATCATTTAACTCCCACAATTATATTGCACTATCCATGTTAGCTAACAATATACTTACTTGTCACATTATGAGGATATGCTATTTAGCAGCTTATAGTGGATATTACTAATTACGTAAAATATTGTCTTCACTTCCAAACACAGAAAGATCAACGTATCTTAAAAATATGATGTGGCTGAGCATATTTTAAAAATATGATGTGACTGAGAACATATGAGAAGGCTGGCACAGGTGAAAATATTGACACGGTTATGATTTAGTTACAATTTAAGATTTGTTGATGGTGAGAGATAGATCAAAAGGTTGACTTTTAGCAGCACTTAATCATTAAACAATTTAAAATTAGCAAGGTGATTCAGTAAAATATGTTATAATCAAAATAGCAACATAATTACTGATTCAATAATAACAATATTCACGCTAACCTACTACAAGGTATCCTTAATCTATATATATACATGTATGCATATGCATAGGCATAACCACAAAGCATACAAAACCACATATAGACAGAGTTATCTGGATCCAGTGGAATATATATACATCCACACTTGTGAAAGCAAATAGATAATTCAAACAAATAAATAAGAAGAGAAGTGGATGAAAGACAGGTTAGCCTATAGTTAAAATTTCATTCTTCTCGAGTTTAAAGTAAATGTTCACAATGCTTCAGAATTCTCAATTGACAATAATTGAGTCTTGAGAAGTCTGACTTCATCCTGGCCCTTCGTGATGTTTGTGCTTAAGAGATGTCTCACTTAGGGAAGATGCTGGACACAGCCCAATGCAATCCAGGAGAACTCAAAGGGTCTTGCTTTAGGATCATTATTTATAGGGTCTGAGATAATTAACTTTCATAAGATATTTTTTCACTGGGATGTAGAAACGTTCTGGTATTTTCTGGCAGTTGTGCAGACCCAGAACTTGTTGACTTTCAAAGTCTGATATTGTCCCCCTGTTAGCCATAACTCTGGTACAGATGTAATAGGCTATCAGGAGGTGCCTAATTCTCAAGATATATGGAGAAGAGCGCAAGGTTTGGAAAGAGGGGACCCAGCACACCATGGAGACACCTTAAGGTTCTGATTTGCTGTCTTTTGCACTCCATGCCTGACTTACCCTAGGTTGGCTCATGGCCTAGGAAATTCAAAAGTCTAACTATTCACATTGGCAGTAGGGCATCACAGGTCTCATGAAAACTAAGTGTCAATAGTCAATAAATATATTAGATATAAAACTCATCTAATCATTGGAAAAGAAGTAATATTTGGGTTCAAAGTCTGCTATTTACATAATTGCTGTTGGAGTGTGAAAATTGTAATAGCAAAGCTCTTCCGGGGAGATATTTTTTTCATCAAATTTGACAATTAGATATATTTACGTGTGTGTGGCACTGTGTAGCTTTGTATAATTAACTTTCTTTTAAATGTAATTATTAAATGAAATACTTCATGGCTCACAACAACCATAAAGGCAAGTACATAGAAAATAGGAAATGACAGATTCAAGCTCACTTTGCAGCTTCAGTTCAGCATCCTTGCTCTTATAATAAGTTCTTAAATAAAATTATGCAGAAAATAGTGACAAATCCAGAAAGACTAGTCAGTTTTCATCTCAACTACAAATCATATTTGTTTTTATTACTCCTCTGTTTTTCATTCAGCATCCAGGCTGTGCATTGAATAAAGAAGATACAAAAATATAATGAGTACAATTAATAGATTATCAGCACATACGTATACAAAGGCTGAAATAAGATGGTATACTGAATCTCAGCTGCGGGGCTAAAATATCTCTTAACAAAAAAGAAGAGAAAGGAAAAGAAAGCTTAGAATAACCCAAACCTTTCAAATAAGCCAATAATTCCATATTTCAGCATGACATTGGAAATGAATAGATTTTAATTCAGATCTCTTAAACCAGTAGCCTAGACCAAGAGCCTTTGGTAAAAAGCATAGCCAATGAAAGTAAGTTACTCTTTGTGTGTATCAACTACCAGTGAATGGGGGGGACAGGACAGACAAAATATCTATGAAACTGCTTAACCATCCCACCATCCCATCTGAAGCTTATATATATGTGTTGGGTTTACCTTGGCTGGGTGTCTGGTGCCCACCCCTAGTCCCTCTATCACTCCCCCCCCCACACCCCAAACCTTCGTCAGCAAGGCAAGCGGGGAGAGAGGAAGATGGAAAAGAAGAACCCGTGGGTTATGATAAGAAGCAGTTTTAATAAACAGCAGAGAAAGCAAGGTCGTGCAAGCGCACAAAGCAAAAGCGAGCAAAGCTGTTACTCTCTTTCTCCCATCCACAGGCGGTGTCGGGCCTGTCCCGGGAAGCAGGGCTCCCGAACGCGTACCGGTTGCTCGGAGGACAAACGTCTTCCCCCGAATCCCCCCGTCCCCCTTCCTTTATAGTTGAGCTGACGTCATATGGTATGGAATATCCTATTGGTCAGCTCGGGTCGGCTGTCCGGGTTGTATCCCCTCCCAGATCTTGCCCCTCCCCCTTCCCCGTACCTTTGGTGTTGTGTGGGCACTCACGGCTAGACATAACATACACCCTGTTATCAACATCCTCCGGGTCCCAGTACTGCAGTATGAGGGCTGTATGGGGAAAATCAGCTCAGACAGACCCACTACAATATATATATATGAGATCTTGCAGTGATGAATCCAGAATGACCAGTCAAACCACAAGAAAGACCTGAAACACCTGTCTCCAACCTCTTGTTGTGGTTTAAGGTTTGGGGAAGAGGAGGGACAGGTGGAGCAGCTATTCCGCTCCCCTTCCTGACACACTCTATAAAAGGACACAGGAAGTTCTGCACGCCCCCTCCTCGCTGGGATGGCTGCTGGGTCTGCACCTCTGAATGGCTGCTACAACTCCACGTGGCTTGGGAGGAATCCAGCAACATCTGAGGATTGGTGTTGTATATATTTGTATATATATCTTCCCCTGATACCTTTGTATATTCCCCTTCCTTTAATATCCCTTTTGTTGTTCCCTGTTAAAAGTTGTAATCTTGATTTCCAACTTTGTGTGAGGCCTTCCTCCCCTGGGAGGGAAGAGGGTGGGGGGAAAGAGTGGCGAAACAAATTCTGCTCCATGGGGATTGCCCTGAGCCTTAAACAGAGACAGCTCTGCTGCCCTAGTACCAAAGACATGGTTTCCATAGATCAAGGTCTGTGAGACTTGAGAATTTGCTGTACACCTGAGTGTGCAGAAAATTCAATAGCAGGCTTTTTGACGGTGTGTTTTGCTGTATATGAACCTGTGCCTTTTCAGAGTCAAATAATTTGTTCCAAACTAACTATATTTTCATGAGCATAGAAGAAAAGCACCCTGACAAATATAGTGCTCTTAAGCCCAAAAGCACTAGAGTACTTCAGAGAAACAAATTGTAATACTCTTTTTAAAAGAAAAATATTTTTCTTTTCCTAAATTAATTTTCAGTTTAAATGACTGAGACATTTTTACCAAAGCATTAAAATAAAATAACTACTCTAGATGTGGAAAAACTTATGCCTAAATTATCAGTGTTTGGGGAAGTTATAATAGACTTATAATGAAAAATAGTATATACCAAACTTTATCTATAATAATAGCCATCATTTCCGCTATCCAAGCTCAAGATAAGAGTCATCTTATGAACTTATTGTCCTCTTTGCATTCAGTAGTTCCTTTGAGTCAAAACTAGGTATCGTTGAGAGATAGTTTGCTCTAGTTTGCAGGACTGCAGCTTGTTGTGGTAAGGTAATTAAAGGTTTGCCTTGTTCCACACCCTCTGCACTCCTCCAGGACTAGCCCAGACACCTTTCTGTCCTCAAACACTCCCACATGCCATCACACCACATTTTGAAACATGAAGCACATACTTTTACCATGTCTCCATAAAAACCTTATGAGCTGATTGTGTCATCTGTCTTTATGTATTTCAAAACAAAATGTCATTAAAAACCTCTTAGGTCATAAGGCCACAGAGGAGACCTGGACTAGCTGATGTGCAACATTGATGTGTCCAGCCCATTGGAGAGGGAGGTTGCACTGGGAGGTGAGTCACCCTGTACCACCCAGACTAGAAGTCAAGGAGATCAGTCCCTGAGCAGGGGCTTTAGTAGCATTGGCATAGCCAGAATCAAGCTCACATTGATTTAGAGAATGCAAGGATGGTGAAAATACTCATTTTTCATTCTATCAGGTCTATGTACATTGATTCAGTAAGCAAACATTTTAAAGTGGCTCTCATCCCTTAAAATAGTGCTGTTAGTGAGTTCAAAAGCAGCATGAGTAATAAAGGTTAGCAGAAAAAATGTAGATGAGTAATTACACAAAAATCTATACACCTCCACACAATCTCATTTGAAAACACTGTGGACAATTTCTTGCAATGGACATCCCTCTCTCTCTCTCTACTGGGGGCAATAAACCTTGGAGATTAAACGAAGGAAAGAAGGAAATGAGCCATTTAGTTCTATTAACTATTCTAACCTGACATGCATGGAATTATATAATAATTACTATTGAAAGGTAGAACATAGCATTTGGATAAGGCAAAAATGGTCAGGCAATATCAAACTACTTCTGTTCATTCCAAAGCAGCCTGTAATCTCTTAGCACTCCCAATTTAAAGAATCTTGCCAAGTCACTGAGGAAGCTGAATCAACAAAAATGAATTTTTGATTCATTAGAATTAAGTCATGATATTCTGTTCTTTCAAGCACAGAGATATTGAGGTTATTTAAAGGTTATTAAATATATTCTTCTGTGTATATTTGAGTGTCACCTTAGTCTCATCGACACTATTCAAGAACAGAGGTTTCTACTATAGCTCATGAAGATTTTGAAGTACAAGGTAAGTTTATATTGTGAAGGTCAAAATCCAGAAAGGCTAAATCCAAAATGTCACTATTTGCAGTTGATTGTGTGTCCCGTTTCTACCACTGCCACTAAGACTGCTAGTAAACACTGTAAGATCTAGATCTGCCATATAAATTCAAGCAATCAAAAATTTTAAAATTTAGAGACATCATGTAAAGTGCCTCAAGCCACTTGAATAAAAGATGGTCTACTCACTGCAGGATGTCAGGGTTTGGCCCTAACTAGATATCAGGCTGGTAAAGATGGTTTCAGATAACAACCCTATCTCTCTGCAAGGTTATAAAAATCCTATTAAATGTCACACTGATCGCCAAGTACAAAAAGAAATTAATAAATATAAAAGTCAGAATTGAGTATGCAGAGGAGAAAATATCCCATAAATGAAAAATGACCCAGGACTTATAGGCCTTGAGTCATTTCTCTAACAGCTGCAAAAATGTCAACAGCAGTAAAATATAAAAAGTCAGCGGTGATTTCATTAACAGTATTCTGTTACACTGAAAAGAGGATTGTGCTAGCACACACTCAAAGGACAGACATTCCCTTTAAAGTTCAAATATATGAACTGGAACTTTTCCTCAGCTTCAACCTACCTGCTGTTACCTAAACAAGTGAAACTGGCCAACTGGAGATCATTAATTTGTGGTCTCTCTGAATTTTTTCTCAGTGAGTAGAGCACAGCATGCTGGAGCACATTCTGTTCACAGCAAGAACATCAGAGTCCAAAGACTCTGGAGTAATGATTGTTGATTATGCTAATTCTGCACTTACAGTATCAGCCGAAAAACACCCCACACACCACTGCAGGCTGAGAACTACTGTATGTGTGTCCTTGAGTTTTTTGTTTTCCAAAAGTTAGTGCCTCTGTTTAATAATTTGGGCTGTCTTTAAAGCAGCTTCTGAAAAATGGAAAGCAAATACCCTGGCTGTGAAAAGCAAAAATAGCACCGTGGTTAAGATGCCAAATGAGGACTCAGCAAATCTGGGTTCAATATTCAGCTCTTCTCACAGGAGCCCTGACTGACCCTGAGCAAACCAATAGAAATGTGAGAAAAGCACTTAACATGGCATGAGGAAACAGTCTTGTCTATTTTATAGTAAGGTGCCTAAGCAAAGAGGTGGTCTCTTATTACCCATAGGTATTGCGTTCATAGAACAGGACATCAGCGGGGACTTCTGGATGTTGCTTTAATACAGCTTTACGCTATAGCAAAGGTCAAGTAATATTTTGGGATGCAATAAATTTAGCATTGCAATGTCGAGGCTGCCTGAATGCAATAGAAATCTCAGAGCTGGCCATTCACATAGCAAAGAAGTGGCTGAATCATAGGGCTGACTGCAATGCTCTGGCCACACCTTTCCCTTACCAAGGAGCTCTCCTAGGTAAGACCAAAAGTCCAATATGCTGATAGAGGCTAAAGTAATCAAAAAAGTTGAATGCCTGAAGAACTGGAATGCTGGCACAACCTGGAAGGATTTCTAATAGCTAAGATCTCATTAAAAGATAGTGTTTGCATGTAAAGCCAGACAATAGTGAGATAGGCCTCACAGGTTATGATTGACAGTGCACCTGCACTGTCCATCCACTAGAGACCTATGGGTTTATGGCTCAGTGACCAAGGACATGACACTGCTTAATTTTAAACTGCAGAAATGCAGCACAATACTACAGTTACATTCTCTTGTTTTAATTCCAGAACAGGTGACCTTATTCCATCAGGATATCGACAATGAATGCAATTGCTTCAGGTATTGTTATTGAAGTTAATTTCTGGAGAAAAACACCCTGTATCTTCCTAGGCAGCAACAACTGTTGAATGTCATCCTAGATCTGTACTAAGTATTGTGAAAGTCAAGTGTCTATAGTGGCAGTTTGACAGGCAGAAGACACATTTCATTATTCTCTCTTTTATGTGATATGTCAAAAGAGGATAAAGATGTCATTAAAAAAAAACCCAAACCTGTATTCAGATTTTCTACTCTGGTTGCCTAATTTAGGCAGAGAGACTGCACTATACTGTCTGTACTTGAAGTGAGCCTGGCAATTTTAAATAGCAAATGAAGTTAAATTCTTGTCTTTTGGTCTTAGACCTCCAAATATTCCTGAGAGTTATTTTGGCACCTACTATAAATGAACTGAATAAAACCTCAAGTTAAATTTAAGAGCTTTCTTTTCAAGGTGCTCAAAAACAGTATAATGTAAATCTCCAAAGAGATGGGAGTAAACACCCCTATTAATTCTAGAGCATACTCTCCAGCTGATGAATAGAATTTCAAAATACAAACATTGCTTTAAGACAAAACAAAATGTTTCATAATTCTACAGGAAAAGGCACCGAGGATATGAAGAAGGACATTCCATGTCCCATGTGAGTGTTAGTTGCCACTGTCAGACCTTTGACTATACTTGAATGGACACATGCGCCTCTTCCTTTGTCTTCATCACCCTCTCTACCTTTATTACTGAGTCTTTAAAAGAGAGGGAATGAATAATTAAATTGTTGAATTACAGGAAAAAACATAGATCTTACATACCCTTAATTTCTAAACCTGAAAAAATATATATTTCCATTAAATTCAAGAGATACAGGATACAGCATTCATGTCCCAAACTTTTTCTGAATTTTCTGTCACTGCAAGGAGCTGAATCATTTTATAAAACATCTGAACTTCAGTTTAAAGTAAGTTTTCTTTTGTCTTTCACCTCCATTTGAGCAATACCTATGGTATTAGTAATAAAAACTGTGGCAGTAAGAATGCAAAAGGCAAACTACAAAAGCCAAGATTTTCAGCTATGCAGGAATACTGAAGATTACAAAAGCAAACAGGATCATCAAGAAGACATTTGCACACCCTGTCACTAACCCTTCCATAACTGATAGACAGGTCTTGGATGAGGTACAGGCTCTCTAACTTAGTCACCTTCCTTTGTAATTATGTCATTATCCCTTTAGAGTGGGTCATTTCTTGGTATGATCAGCAGTGAAAAACAGAGGGACACCTTATCTACCAGACTTAAGTGTTAAGGTCACTACTACTCCACCTAGTTGCATCTGGAGTGACTCAAACCCTTTAATAAAGAATCTGCAAAAGGAGGATACGTGTCACACAAATGCAAAAAGTAAGAGTCAAGTGTTTAGTTAGCATCCATTTTCCTGCCAAAGTTAAGGCTCATCTATTCCACTTTTTCCCTTTTACCTGACAGTAGACAAAATTTCTTCCACTTTAGTTCAGATACTGAATCATAGCTGAAAATCAGTTAGTCTAAGGCAAACAGGCCTTCCCCTTTCTTCCCTAAAAAACCCCTCGTCTGGCCTTTAAGACCTCTGGAGTTGTGAAGGAGTATCCCAGTGTCACACTTTTATATTATTACTGCCCTTTCTTTGTATAATCTTTTAATATTGATATTGAAAATGGATATCTACATATATGAATGTATATATCTATATAGATATGCACATGTGTGCATGGGCTTGACTACTCATTATTATAACATCATTGGTAAATGTGACAACTTTCAGGGATACTAGAAAAGCTCTCTCCCACCAGCTGAACAACTAATCCTGAATTGTCTTAAATCTATTCCTCCCATGCAACAAAAAATCAGAAAAAAACATTAGAAAATTTAATGGAACACATTTCATTAAGCCATAAGGTACTTACAATGCAAGTTAACAAGCAATAGGGTAAACCAGTCTTGAGATATGTGAGATAATTTTCACTTTAAAACCATTGCTTAGATTCAAGCCTAATACATTTTTGTCTTCTCCTGCAATTTCAAGTAATTCCCACAAACTACACAAAGTGCCTGCCAGTACACGACCTTTAAAGATATTAGAGTGACTGAGAAGTAATAATTGCCTTGCTATTTTCTTTCCCAGTCTCTTAGCTAAAATAGAATCAAAATTTTGTAATCTATTTCAAATAGGCAGTAAATCTCCAATAGCTAGTATTCTCTAAATCTTTACTTTTACCAAAGGAAGAAAGCCTTTATATAGTAAAGATCCAAATGCTTTTTCACTCAAGACATCATTGAAAGCCCTTGAAAACACTACAGAAAGAGGATCAATGAATCTCTGATAAAATTCTTCAGCCATCCTCCCAGCCCCAGGGGAAGTTCCCATTCTTACTGATAGAAAAGCTATGTGAGCATCCATCTTTTCTGCTAGTCTCTCAAGCAAGTCCTGTTTCTCGTTTGCCAAAGCTTGAAAACCTGCAATTCTTTAAAAAAAAAACCAAAAACCAAGCCTGCTGCTGAACAGGAAGAATGATTTATTCCTGAAAGAGCTTGCTTGTAGCTTTTCTGAGCTATGCTCAACATGCCAGCAGGGTCCCTACAGGCCTTCCCCCCCAACTATGGTGGCATAGCTCTACTATGGCCCTCTACATTATCCTTGCTTTATATCCCTTAAATAAAAAAAAAAAAGAAGCCTACCCAGCCTTTTATCATCAATGGCTTTGTAAATCTAGCTTTTGCATTCATTTGCTATTAAATTTCCCTTGAATTCCACGTGTTCTGTATGTCTCAGCTAGCTATAGAGATTACTCAAACAACTAAAGACTATATATGTTCCCCAAAAGAAATGTGGAAAGGCCACCAGGCTCTCCTTAGCCCGTTTCTACTTTCCATCTGGAAAGTATAAAATTCCTAATCTATTTCTACTTCCATTAAACAATCTTTCCTCTTCCTAACTGGAACAGTATGACTGAGAAAGTAGCTAAGGAACTACCAGTAACCCAGTCAGGTAGATACAGATATATAGTTTTGGGAAAATTTTCCAAATTTTTATCCAATTTTCCTCTATAAAATTCTGTGATGTGTTTACCCTGGCTGTATGCCAGGTGCTCACCAAAGCTGCTCTATCACTCTCCTCAGCTGGACAGGGGAGAAAATGTAAAGAAAGACTCATGGAATAAGGACAGGGAGAGATCACTGACCAATTACTGTCGTGGGCAAAACAGACTTAACTTGGGGAAATTAATTTAATTTATTACCAAGCAAATCAGAGTAGGGCAATGAGAAATTAAACCAAATCTTAAAACCACCTTCCCCTACCCCTCCTTTCTTCCTGGGCTCAACTTCACTCCTGAGTTCTCTACCTCCTCTCCACAAGTGGAGCAGGGAACAGGGAATGGGGGTTGCAGTCAGTTCATCACACATTGTCTCTGCCACTCCTTCTTCCTCACACTCTTCCCCTGCACCAACAGGGGGTCCCTTCCATGGGAGACAGTCCTCCATGAACTTCTCCAATGTGAGTCCTTCCCACGGGCTGTAGTTCTTTGCAAGCTGCTCCAACGTGGGTTCTTTCTACGTGTTCTTTCCACAGGATGCAGTCCTTCAGGAAGGGGCTGCTCCAGTGTGGGTCCTGCCAGGAGTCTGCTCCAACGTTACCTTTCCATGGGGTCACAGGCTACTTCGGGTACATCTATCTGCTCCAGCGTGGGGTCCTTCATGGGCTGCAGGTGGATATCTTCTCCACTGTTAACCTCCATGGGCTGCAGAGTACCACCTGCCTCACCATGATCTTCACCATGGGCTCCAGGGGAATCTCTGCCCTGGCACCTGGAGCACCTCCTCCGCCTCCTTCAGTGGTCTTGGTGTGTGCAGAGTTGTTTCTCTCACATACTCTCACCCCTCCCTTTCAGCTGCTGTTCCACAGGAGGCTTTTCTCCCCCTCCCCTCTTCTTAAATCTATTATCACAGAGGGGCACACATTGGTGACATAAAACTTCAGGTTATTATCTTCTGATTTTATTCCTCAGGTACTCATTTATTAGTTCCTTTTGTCTTGCTTCATTAGAACTAGGGTTTCCTTTTGTATTACTAGATACAAAAGAATCTCTACAATATTTAGAAGTTGATCTTTCTGGGGAATTTCTTTCTTCTAGAATTCATTCCTGCACCAGGTACATGATCTCCTTGATGCATGGAACACTCTGAAGCCAAAGAGCTTTGCTGAGGTGAAGGATATCTTTCATGTCTTTCCACTTTTAAGAGAGAATTCAGGTATGTAGCTACTAAATTTAACTTTATGTTTCTGCTGCACCTCAAATTATGGACTGAGTAGTATTGTATTCCTTACCTTCCTTAATAGCCATGAGAGTTTTTAATTAATAAACACCTTCAGAACTACTTCCTGGAAGTTGTAATAAAACAGTGGAGTGTTGCTATGCAACTTCCTTTTGTCAAGGCTATATTCACTTTACTGTCTGTCTTGACCACATTTGCCCAACTCATCAAAAAATGGCTTCCACACATACCTTTGCTTAGAAACAGAATCTCCATTCTCTTCACTTTCTCTTGTTTCTCACATTTACTTAATTATTAAGCAGCCCCATAACAACAGTAGATAAAGCAGTCAAGAGCAGCATAGACTGCAGTTTGCTGCACATGCTGTTAATGCACCAGCACCTGTGTCTGAAATCTTGAAGACACAAGTAAGGAAAAAAATGAGGTGATGTTTCTCTCCTCACCAGATGGAATCAGACTAGAAGACACCTCTGAAGATAATAAAGACCAACTCCCTTGTTCAAAGAAGGTTGCTTGTGGCCAGATTTTTAATATTTCCAAGGATTGAAACTCCATAAGCTCTCTGGACCGTATGTCCCTGTATTTTACCAAACTTGCAGTTTTTTGGTTTCCTATGTTTAAATAGAATTTCCTATATTTTAGTTTATTCCCATTTTCTCTTGTCCTGTCACAGGGCACATCTGAGCTCCATCGTCTTTATTACCCCCATCAGAGATTTATACACACTGATAAGACACCTTTGAGACTCCTCTTCTCTAGGTTGAGCACTCCCAGCTCTCTCAGCCTCTCTTCATACGCAGATGCTCAAGTCCTTTCATCCAATTCATGGCTCTTTGCTGGACTAGGTCTGGTATGTCCTTGTGTCTCTTGCATGGGAAAGCCCAGAACTAGACCCAAATCTCCAAGTGTGTTTCACCAAGGCTGAGTAGAGGGGAATCACAGAATCACAGAATGTTAGGGGTTGGANAGGGGGAATGGATCAAAGCTAGAGATGGCCCTCACCATGAGGGTGGTGAGACACTGGAACAGGAAGCCCCATCCCTGAAAATTTTAAGGCCAGGCTGGATGGGGCTCTGAGCAACCTGATCTAGTGGGAGGTGTCCCTGCTTATGGCAGGGGGGTTGGAACTAGATGTTCTTTAAGGTCCCTTCCAACCCTGACAATTCTATGATTCTGTGATTCTTGCCCTTCCTGAAAATAGAATGGCATTTGCTTTCTTCCAGTCCTTAGGGACCTCCTTTGATCACCATGAGCTTCCTAAAATATCCAAGAGTGGCCTCTGACAATGGCCAGATACCTCAGCACCTGTGGGTGCATCTCATTGCGCAATGGACTTGAGCATGTCTAATTCATCCAAACAATCCCTAAACTGCACTGTGGATAAGCCTTCATAACCCCAGACTTTGCCACTGATCTCAGGGACCTGCAATTGCTGAAGGCCAATCTTACACTGCAAAGACTGGAACAATGAAGGGATTAAGTATTTTGTCCTTTTCCTGTTGTTTGTCACCAGATCCTTTCCCCACTTAGCAGCAGCCTGCATTTATCCTTGTCTTCCTTTTCTTTGCTACTGATGTACCTGTAGAAGCCCTTCTTGTTGTCTTTCACATCCTTTGCCATATTCGACTCCATGTAGGCTTTAGTCTGAGTGTGAAGTGTCTTCTGAATAAAACTGAGAATATGTCAGTTTCAAAAACCCTCCACTTTTATCAGTAAACATTCCATTGGAAAAGTTGGCTGCAAATATGTTAGTAATTATATACTGCCAGCATCCTCTGGCCCTGAGAGCTGTCATCATGATTTGGTTTCATCCATACTATTAAGTTCTCTGAGTCTTCAAAACAGGTGACCATATCTCTATTCCAAGTGATCTGTTTGGATAACTTAAAAAATGACTGGGAATTGTTCTTGAAGGCACTAGTAACATAAAGCAAAAGTGTGGCAAAGAATATTCTAACAATACAACAGCATATGTGAAAGGCTTCCAATGTCTGGAGACATTTTTTGGCATCATGTAATCTACAGCTTAAGCATAGCTTTTGTGACTCAAGGTGACAGAATACGTACCTGAATGTATTATAGCACCAAAGTGACATTCATGTAATTAAACTGAGTTACGTCATATGCAAATGCAAGACTACTAAATATTTTATTAAAAACGAGGTGGGGTATGTATATATTATTCTGACTGTAGTCAGTTCCAAGCTGGGACACATTCTTTTTTCTGTAGGGTCTAATTCATGCCCCTTTGAACCAACTGGCAGGATGTTTATCAACATTACAAACCTATCTTAAGACTGGTGCACAGTTTCTTACCCCAGAATACACTTTGTTATACTAATCACATAGCTTGTTTACTGCTGGTTTTAGCCTTCCAGGCCTGTCTTGCTCTGAGATTTGCCATAAGCTGTGTAAGTTGACCAAGCTTTCTACAGAGCAGAAGATGAATGAGACACCTGTTTGTCCTTTTTACGATCAGGTTAAATGTTGAAGTAAAACAAGTGCTTACCTTCCACTCTGTGCTCGGACTTACTTATACTGACAATGAACTCTTGGTAAATCACATATTACTGAGTGAATATTTTAAGAAGTTCATACGAACTCATGAACTTGTGATATTCAGTGCTATGGCATAAGTATGAAAGTATAAAAAGAAGCATATACACACACACATAAATTCCATATCCTCTTGGGTTAAGAATCCTTCCAATGAAAACTGGAAGGATAAAACTGTTACTGTGCACCCTGCATAATCCCACTGAAAATTGAATATTACACAGAGCGAATGCCTGTGTCAAGCTGGGCCTGGCATATCTTCAGAGGTACACATTACATCTGCCCATAGCTCAACCACAGATCTGCTGTAATTTCAGCTACATCTCCTCAGCTTTGTGAACAAAAATACAAGCGAGACTAATTCTCCCTGAATCCCCTGTGAGGTTCTCACAGCATATCAGAACATTCAGAGGGCAAACTCCAGCAAGCATCCAGGCTGCTCCAGCCAGTAACAACAAGTGGTTTAGAAGTGTGAAATGGCTTCATTCCTGTGGGAGGCAGGATGGCATGTTGCTGACCACTGTTTGCCTCCTGCACCTATGTTTTTTCTAACAGGTGATCACATTTTCTTAAAAAACCCTGTTTATTTATGCAAACATTAAATTATGATTCCCTGTGATTTTTTTCAGATAGACTTCAAAGCATTTTATATATATTAATATTACAATATTAATACGTTAATATTGTAAATTTTCACAGTAAACTAATCATGAAACTCTAGAATTGTCTTCAAAATATGATGAGTCTTTGTAGTTAAGAGTTAAGGTTGGTTAGGTTAGAATTAGCAGAAATAGGCTGTAGGAAATTTGATTCTATATTCTCCCTTGCTTATAACCTACAGAACATTTTACTGGTTTATGTCACACACTTAGTTCCGATGTCTCTCAAGACATCATATTAAAGGTCATTCCTGGATATAAAGTTATGACTGAGGACAGAAGAGAGAGAAGTTATAATATTCTTAACTGATGAACAGACTTGGCTTAGGAAAAAAAGATCAAGAATGATATCTTTGTCACTACTCCATGTACGCAAGATGATTCAAACTACCCTGTAGTCAAGTGCTGCATTATAAGATAAATGTTTCCTAGCTTCAGCTCTGTGGCTCAGTGGTGATAGCATTCTTTCCTCACTTGCAGCTGTATAATACAGCCCTACTCCTTTCATTTAAGCCATAGAAATAAAAACGAACGACATTTGTCCTTTAGTTATTGCATAGATACACATAGGACATACATTTTTCTAGATCTAAGTACTGCAGCAGTTTTATTTATGAGGACAGGTGCATAGGAGAGAAAGTTCTTGCTTTTTAAACTCTGTGAGGTCTAATGAAGAGTATCCTGTTCTCAGGAAAAGCCAAGGACTGTTCTTTCCACACTGTCCTGAAAGAATGGGAGGGGAAGGTAAGGGTAACACCCCCAGTAGCAGTTTGAGGAAGCGATCTGTTTTAAAGCACTCAGTAGCCATAAATCCCCTTTAACCACTTGTCTGTGTAGAGATCTGAAAGACACAATCATTCCTTCAACCTCTCCTGAGACTGAATATTTTCTCTTTTCCCTCAGTTGGACAAATGGGCTACAGCTAACCCAAGGAAGCACTTCCTGATGCCTTATTGTTCGTGCAAGTCCCAGCCACGTCTCTGCCCCACAAAAGAGTAGGACCCCTTAAGCTACCGCTACCACACACCACACACTATTTCCACAAAAAGAAGAGATATAGCATGGACATTGGTACACTCCAGCAATCAAGTGCAGATGCAGGCAGAGCTAGTGCCCTGAAATGTGTTTCTGCAGAGAAATTCAGCATGGTAAGAAAGCTTACTTGTTTTCCACTCTCAGACTTTTACTTGATGTCTGTATCATAACAAATTAGAGCAAATTATAAATGTCTTGCCTGGTTACATGAATTAGCTATGCACAGACATACTGTGACTGAGTAGCTGGAACAGCAGCGTGAAAACAAAGTTACTGATGACTCAGTTCTGCCTTTTTGTTACAAAGGTACTGGTTTTCGAAAATGCATTCCTTCAAAGAATCATAATATCACACAACATCCCTAGCAATTACAAATAGGAGAAAAACTTGTTTAGAGCAAAATAACAATGCATTGTCGTGAAGGCAGAATTCCAGATTCTTGTTAACCAAAGACATAAAACTGCCTGCAAAACCATGATATCCTGCACACTGTCGTGCTTTTTTTCACTTGAACATTACAAACCATCTTCAGCTAAAGAAAGACATTTTGTCAGCAGTGTTTTTCTCTGACTGTAACAGAAAACATGAGAGATCCTAGAAGCAATGAGTCTGTCCTCTCAAATTAACATGTTGTCTATAGGACTCTCTGCTAGACCTGCAGTCATAACAGTTACACAAAGAATCTATGCAATGTTTGGCAGTTCTACCCTTTGCCAGTGTCTAATTGTAGGCAGGAGACAATTGGGAATGAAAGCTAAAAAAAAAATTTTGCTGATCCTTTGTTGTGCCAGTTCAGCCATCATCATGTTATACTGCCATCAGTTGCCTGATCACACAGGCCAACGCTGAACTCAGCAACACCCCTCAGAAGTCTTCTTTTAAACAATCCTGCCATAGGCTCCTTTGGGCCCAGTTCCTCCATTGCCCACTGTGGTGCCAGCATCACCTGCTGGACACGACAGACAAAGATGGCTCCCTCAGTGGCCCTTAACATGGAAGGACACCGCCAAGAGAGCTCAGCAAGATGCGACCAGCCCCAACACAAGCCACATTCAATAAGAAGCTCCTTCAACTGATCAGCTCATAGTCAATATAGTCCTGGCCTCACCCACTACCCCAACCACAACTACCTGGGTGAGGGCAGAGCCACAGAGACACAGGTGGGCCAGGTTCTGCCTCTGGAGCCTGAAGCCAGTGGGGGAAATAAAACACACTGCTGGTCAACTCCAACTCGGGGCCCACGACTCAGGCCCCAGCACTTCATCCTTATACAATGCTAATTATCATTTTTATAGGGAGTTCTGCACTCAGAGTAATGAAGCTATGTAAAATAATTAGCAAAGGGAGGGTAAGGGGTTTTTCCACTACAATATTTAGAACCCATTTTTCCTTTTTGCAGTGTGTCGTATAATAGTTTCCAAAACATCCTACCTGAAAGTTGTCTTCTGAAGTTTACTAGCTTCTAGTTAAAAACATTTCACAGACCTTTAGGAAGCAGCACATAACAGATTCCATCCTAACTAGCTGCATTTGTATTTTACATGGGTGCACAAGTACTCCAGTCCCAGGGAAGGTTCTGCCATGCTAACGGATAAAAATGCTCTGCTGCTGCATGGCCATTCCCCTATCACAGGTCGAAAGCATATGCACTGTTAAATGTTAGGTCAAAGGGAAATGAACACTACAAGGACACTGATGTGCTTTCCTGTCCCAGCCCATCTGCTGTGACTCCTCTGTAGAATGAAAGTATTTAGCTTGGGTTATGTCTATTTACTGTGACAGAATAATAGGTTTTCTTGTGGCAAAGAAGACTCTATTAGCATGTATAGACAAGTCTGAGCGACTCTAACTTTTCAGATAAAGAGTCATTATTCATGCAAGATATTCTGCCATTGTTACTGGTGTGTTTTCACACAATCCGACATCACTGGAAGGCAAAGACATCTCTGTACAAACCCATGGAAACAGTATACACAGTACAAATTTTTATATTTGCCTTTACTATTTTGTCTACCAAATAATAAAAAGTATCTTTCGATTCCATTCTATCTGGCATGCTAAAAAAAATGCTGTCATGGACAAAAATTCTTTGACACTGGGAATCTTAGCTTATGATCATCAGCTCTGCAAGATATTTCTATCAATGAATTGATTGAAATGACTACAGGACACTCACAATCCTGCTTCATTTATATATAATTACTGTACTTGTACTGTACTGTGTTTCTTTAAATGTTAAAATAAAATGGCTTCCTTAATCTCCTAATTCTCACACGTTCTTTTAAGAAGCACTTGTGAACATTCAGACAATAGGATTTGCTAGAAATGTCCTATTAGAGAAAGACATCTGACAGGGTCAGCCATAGCACCTGGCTACTGCCAATGCAGCCTTCATAATTTTATCCTTGCAGTTCCAAATAATGCAGCAACTACCAACTGCTCTGTGGGTTGTTATTGTGAAGACTCTTGTTAACCATAGGCCTTGGGAATCGCCTTGATGAAACTTCACGCTTTCACTTTACAAATTAACATATGGCTGGAAACATTGGTAGGGGTCTTTATTAAAACTAATTACATGTTCAGACTCTATATGACCTGACAGATTCAGAAAACCAATCTAAGAGCTGTGTGTTTACTGCATTTTTTAACCATCCCACACCCACAGCTGACCGTCTTTTAATGTTTGCAAACATTATAGTAGTTCATGGTATCCATCGTTATCTCCCTTGCTGCATTCTTCATGCAGATCCTGCTTTACACCTGGACAAATATTCATCTCAAGAAAACCAATGTAACTCATGAGAAGCCAATAGATTTGATTTTATTTTGATTTAAACCAGCTGAGAGTTTGGCTATCAGTTGCACTCTGAATTTCTTAAGTCATTGATGTAGCTTGATAAACTTTCCACAACGCAGTTTATCTGTTTCTAGATGAATACCATCTTCTCTATGTTGCTACCAGGATATCCTACTCTCCTAAAAAAACATTCACCCTAAATCCCCTGACTTTCCAGCATAAGGGCTACTTCCTCATTTCACTGTAATTCACATGCAGCTATTCAAGACCCTGTAGCAAACTGTACTGTGTGTATATTCATTCCAACATTTTTAGCAGCCTGAACTATATATCCAGTTCTTCCCCCAGTGTATAATAGTACTGGAAAGATTAAATATTGATTTTCCCATATTACTTTAAATTATTTAGGAAAAAAAATGCATTCTTTTGAAATTATGTCTTTCAATATAGCACAGTAGATTTTATTTGGATTTATTTTAGACTATGTTTTACAGTATAAAAATACTGTGGACACTGAACAGTACAGCTTCAGTACAGCCTTTGTTTTACTCTGTTGACCATGTAGTAAGAACAGTTAGAAATAACCTGCTAATAAAATTGTGCAACTTTCAATCATGGATTTATGTGGTTGGTTTTTTCATTAGATTCCACTGCAAGTTAAAAAATATTACAGTTAAAGACATGGAGCCTGAATGCCTTAACCTACTAGTTCAATCTGTATGACATAGGTTACTCAGAGTAATTGCGCAATGATCCTCTTATCCTAGTGTGCTTCAGTTCTATTCAAAGGGTATGCCTTGAGATAAAAGGCTACTTTACTTTGCAGACCACCTCCTCAATTTGCCAGTCAGATTTTAGCTGAAGCTGACAACAAGGATGTCCATTAATGTCATTTATTGTGGAAAATGTACAATGCAGTCAGTCCTGTTTTGTAATAAGACCATCAAGGAATGAACAATGATATCAGATGGAAACAATTTTCAGTTACTTTTGGCCTGGGGTTAGATTGGAAAGGGTGACCTTGAGGTGAAGAGCTCCTGATCCTATTACAAAGCTCTTAGCAACACAGTCTTCGGTCCCACACTCCAGGACAAATTGTTGCCTATACTACACTGACAATTTACATTCCCTAAGATATGTTTTCTTAATATTTGGTAACTAGGGTATTTATCACCAGAAAAATCTTAAACAAAATACTGTCACCGCTGCTTTATGAAATAACCCACAGCTAATATGTAGATATATACATCTTAAATCACAAGCTAGAACCTCAAATAACACAAAACCACTCTCAAAATCCCTCTAAATTCATACCAAAGAACTCAAATTTCCTCTTAGATACTTGAGATCACTGTAAAATCTCCAGAAATATAAGTAATTTCCATAAGCAAAGTGTATCGACAATAACTTCTTGACGCAGGTGATGAAGGAGTAACAAGGAGAGAAGTACTGCTGGAGAGCCATTAAAATGATTAAGGGAGTGGAGCATCTCCCTTATGAGGAAAGGCTGAGATAGCTGGGTCTCTTTAGCCTGGAGAAAAGGAGACTGAGGGGTGACCACATTAATGTCTATAAATATGTAAAGGGCAAATGTTGGAAGTATGGAGCCCGGCTCTTCTCAATGACATCCAGTGATAGGACAAGGGGCAACGGGTACAAGCTGGAGCATAGGAGGTTTCAGATAAACATAAGGAAAAACTTTTTCATGGTGAGGGTGACAGGGCACTGGAACAGGCTGCCCAGAATGGTTGTGGAGTCTCCTTCTCTGGAGACATTCAAAACCCGCCTGGATGCGTTCCTGTGTGACCTGATCTAGGTGATCCTGCTCTTCTAGCAGGGGAGTTGGACTAGATGATCTTTCAAGGTCCCTTCCAACTCCTAAGGTTATGTGATTCTGTATATTCTATAAATTCTTGCAGGTCATGCCCTCTAAGATATGTGTATCACATGTATTTAATGATTTTTTTTCATCTTCTTCCAATATTTTATAGGCATTATAAATTGCACTGCAAAGAATTAAGAGCAAGGTAATGATGTGTGCTCAAAGTACCATGAAGAAGAGAGAGTTGTTAATTTGTAAGATACGACTGTTCCCAAGACCTCCAGCTTCGAGAGAAAGAATAGTTATAAGGGAAATTCTGATGGGGGAACTTGTCAGTTATCTGGTTCATTGTTTGCCCAGAGGCACAAACACATGTGCTTAATAAATAGTATTTTGGTTACAGCTTCCTCAGTCCTTGCTGCTACAGCTCCTCCTTTTGCATAGGACAAGTAAGTATTCAATGGTCTAGAAAGTTTGAGGTAGATTCTCTGTATATTCATTGAATGATTCCATCATGGAAGGGTTCCACCCTCCAGTTCCAGACCTATCTTGAAATTCTTCATAAGCACATTTAAACAGGTTTTAATTATGTTTAAGCATGATTCTGTGTAAAAATGAGCATCTAATTAAATAATATTTATTTAAGTATTTAGATGCAGTATAGCTTTTGCACTCTTCCTGCTATATGGTATTGTACATTATTCAATAACATTATCCAGTCAGCATTTGCTCACATACAAATATATTTTCATACATTTTATTTCTGGAATTAGATGTCTGTTAAGAAAGGCTTCATTCTTTCTTTTCTTCTGGAAAGGAGTTATTTTGGTTCAAAATTAATTTTCCAGTACATGATTTGCAACAACCATGTCTTTATTCACTTGCTCCCAGATTCTTCCACTATACTTTATGTACCTAGATAAAGTACTTAAACAAAATAATAACTCCAGAGTCTTGTCATAGTCATTGCATCGAAATATTCGTCATTCAGAGAAGTTGCCACTCTATTTCCATTAACTACAAGGAAAATTTGGATAAGTTTTCTTGTCAGTTCTTAATTCTTAATCCTGCTTGTTAGGTGCCTAAAGAAAGGTGTTCACACTGAATTAGGCAGATGCAGGAAAAGAGCTGTGTTACTGATTACTAGAGTATCATCTCTGGGATCATTGCTGAACTGGTCCTGGCCAGTGTAACACAACCACTTCAGAAGTCAGGAATGGAAATATTTACACAGCAGTTAATCTCTTGGACTTCCAGTACCCTGAGCACTGCCTTAGGAATAAAGTCTCCAGGATCAGGGCAGGAAAGGGAAATATTGCTATCATTAAATGTTGAAAAATGAAAGAAATGGAGAAGAGGATTAGAATGTTTTTTATAATTAAAAAAAAAGATAAGTTAATTGGTCTTTTTTAATTCCAACATACCTTGCTTTTTCTTTTTTCCCCAGTTAGCAGTGCAGTCTTCCACTCAGAGATGAAACAGTAAATAAAATATGTTTATAACTTTACATTGTCTGAATACTCCAACAAGTATTTGCTATGACATTTTTTGGTTTATGCTATATACTCTTTTTCATGAGAGTAGTTTAAAGAACATTTTTTACCGACCAATTTCAGATTATGTTGCCAGAGTACTGCAGTGATCCAAACAGAGCTTATTTCTGTGTTAAACTTGAACAATTGTCATGGTTTAGACCCAGCTGGGAGCTGAGAACCACAAGGTCACTCATTGACACCCCACTCCACCCCAGTTGGGATGGAATGGAGAATAGGGAGAAAAAGGCAAAACCCATTGGGTTCAGATAAAGAGAATTTAATAGAAAAACACAAGAGGAGAAATAACCACAGTAATAACAATAATAGTAATGAAACAATATATAAAGTGAGTGATCTAGAACACACCTAGAGCTGCACTGATGGCTCCTCAACAGAGATACCGCATCCTGTCTGGCCCACCCCCCTGTCCTGTGGCCCCCTACCAGCTACTGGTGAAAATTAACCCTATCCTAGCTGAACCCAGGACAACAATATATTGCAAAATGTAGTTTAAACATCTTAACACAACAATACAAATAACAATGACTAAAAAGCACTCAACTAGTTGATGGACAGATTATACTCTACAGCTGAGGAAACCTTTAATATAAAATGTTTCCTTCCAAAAATAAAAACAAAACAACCAAAACTGATTCAAAAGCATGGACATTTTTCTTCAAAGCTGTCACTTTCATTTGCTGGTTTATGTGAAATCTTTGCAACACAAACTATTTCTGTTCTAAATAAACTTCAATCAAATATAATAATTTAAAATCATAGTATGTATTCATGTATTTAAAATTGTTGCAACAGTTTTAACACAAGTTGCAATGTAAAGACTTTTTCACAATAAGTGAATGTGAGAGGGGGGTTTACCTGGGTTTTGGTTTTCCCCCAGTTACTAGTTCACTTCAACAAAAGATTAAGCAAAGAAGAGCTTATACCAAAAAGGGAAAAGTTCTGGGGCAAAAGCAATGCAATCAGGATTTGTGCTTCATCTAAAATACTTTAAAATAGGAAAAAACCCTTTTTCTATTTATTAAATATGCAAATTTGAAATTCAGCTATGAAAAGACCCTGAAATATCTTTCACTGAGCTATAGAAGTCAACAATGAATATTTATATTCTTCACTTTAACTACTACTTTTGCTGCTATGGTGAGACTGCAATGAACTCAGCCTGGAGTACTCAGCCAGATTTTCAGCCTGAGAAAGGAAGCCAGCCTCTCAATATCCTTACTTAACAGTTGGAGCTTCAAAACTTTTACGTTCCCACAGTTTCCAACTCCCACCTCTGTGAGTTAAATCTCAGAGGCACGAAAGTGTAATCAGAGTTCAGTAACAAGTTTACGAAACTTACTTCTGTGGAGGTGAGGGTGCAACCCCTGAGCACTGTTGGGACTCCCAGAATCTGAGAACTGCAAATGTGCTGGATGAGACTGCTCTGAAGCCACATTCTCCACAAGTAATGTGTGTACTGTTGATCTATGTACGCACTACTGTTCATATGGTTTAATGCAATAGTTAAATACATTTGTTAACTGGAATTGTTAATAAAAGTTAAGAAAATAAATTCTTCCAGAACAAAAATATCAACTGATAGTAACTTTTGATATCTTTACAAGGGTCACTGATCCTGGAAAATTAAATTTTACCACATGGACTAGAGATCAGGAAGACCTCTGTTGTTATGATTAAGACAGTAAAGTATAGGTTACCTATTTTTCCTATGATCTAAAAAAAATCTGGATTACCCAGACAAGACAGAAGGTTCTGAAGCAGTGTTAAAAGCAATGTCTACATACTCTGATAATCATACTGTTCTGCCAGGTTTCATAGGAGCTAATAAAATTGCATGTCTTCAGGATTCAATTTGTAAATGACTTTAGATTCAGCAGTGGCATTTTTCTCCTTGGTTTTTCTTTTCTCTGTCCTCTCATATGCCATTCTTCTTTCATCTTGAAGTACAAGCATTCTATTTCATGGACACGAATCCATGAATTCCAATATTCACCCCTTTTAGGTGCTGTCTTGCAGCAACCTTTACATGACAACAATCAAGTAAGGAAAAAGGTCGTATAAAACTTATTCTATCCACAGCAGAAGTCACCTATGTCTAAAATGACAGATATATAAACATCAACATTTTCAGACATTAGTATTCACATGTAAATCTAGGACTTCCTGCTGAGATTAGGCTTCAGACAAAGTTTGCAAGAAGCTGTTAAGACATACTCATGTACCCAAAAGAGGCAGAAAAGCATAGCAGTTTACAAGGGGCAGAAGAGCAAATTAAGAAATCTTCTTTTGGTTTTGAAGAAACAAAACAATATGCTTGCAGGAGACCAAGAAACTCATGGTTGTAATAAGTTTCCAAGGCTGCATGAGCACAGGAAGAGAATGTATATTCTGAAATACATGCTTGAATATGGCTAGAGCTTCCCACTGCAGAGTATGCATTTTAATCCCAGCCAAACAAGGCTACCTGGGGTATCCTGGGTGCAGTAATTGGCATGACTTTCAGTGAAAGCAAGCCCACAGGAACACCCAATAAGTAAGTGTCGAGAGAATTTTAAAACAGAAACTCCTATATAGTTTTAACTCTAGGGAGGTAAGGTAGGCAGGAAGAGGTAATATCTTTTATTAAACAAGCTGACATGGTTGAAAAAGCAGGCAAAATTTCAGTCTCAGAGTCCCTTCATCAAGTCCCTACTGGTCCTCTTATATTCCACCTATTTTTGTCATCTTCATGAAATCTGTTGAAAAGAACCTTCTTGAATGACAATGAAGCATTGTTTTTCCTTTCACTACATTCATGTTTGTGTTTCTGACCTTGAATGAAAGGAAATTATAAAGCAGACTAGCACAAAGGGTATAATGAAAATACACCATAAAATAATTGAAATTTTGAAAAGCAAAGTATTTCAGTTTTGCTTTTGGACCATATCACAGCTACGTTTGAAACATACTGACCCAAAGCACGCTGATTAATAAGTTTAAAAAAATTCAGCACACTGACATATATGAGAGGTGCATATAGGAATCGAAGAATAAGACCAGGGCAAAAAATGACCTCATCATTTTAATAGTTTTTTCCCAGGATTTATTATAAGTCTTGGCAGCTTGTGTTAACAAAATCTTGGAGTACCTATGCATAAATATATTCACACATCTATCTCTATCCCAATTGGTATTCAGTACTGCCTAGAAAATGTTTTAGCTTTAGCTTGCTTTAGCTCACATTTTAATCTTTGTTCAAAAATTAAAAGCCCTAACTGTAACTCAAACCAGACATGATCCTTCTCTCAGAAGTTATCTTTTCAACAAGAAATGAAATATGAAGAAGTCAGTTGCATTTGAAGAAATAGCCAAGATTTAGCTTTTTTCTACAGCCAGGAATTTTAAGGAAAGTGAATAGAATATCAGTAAATCTTTCTTATTAACAACAACAACAAAATAATAAAAGAAGGCTAATTTAAAATTCACAAAGTTTTCAAGAGGTTCTTGGTCACTGATGAGTGGAAAATCAGTTTGGTTGGTTTGTTTTTCAAAAAAACCCACAAGTCACAGAACTGCAAACAAAGATTGAAAACTATTCTGAGACAGTTGATGAGGGAACACCTGAATAAGCACACTGACAGTAGATAGCAGTCATGAATTCAGACAGACTTGGACAGGTATCATAGCTGGGATTCATGGCATTTTTAGGGGCATAAATAGCAAGGTCAGTAAGTGAAGTTCAGCAGGTGCATTTTACACTATTCAATTTGGCAAAACATTTGGCATGTGTTCCATGTGAAGGGGTCAAGATGCTGCCAAAAGGGCAGGAGGAGGGTACTTTGTGATTCAATGCAGAACCATGTTAATGATGGCTGTTTGGTCCAAGTGGCTTGGTGCATCATGTAGACATGACATGTCATGTGTCTGTATGGCACTACTCAGTGACACGCAGAAATAATATCTAAGCTTACAGAAGCACTAGTGTGCTTCTTATCAATATGCTTTTCCCATAGCTGATTAGCCATTTTCTTATCACAGTACTACCATGGCTCTGTTGTTCCCTCATCCAAAGACAGCTTGAGAATATCTCCACGTTACTTTGTATGAGAACTGCTTAAAAGACTCAAGATAAGCAACAGATAGTTTAAAGCAGACTATTAGAAAAAAGTCTGTCATTTAAGAGGTCTGTTTTTCCGGACATGGCTTGAATATATCTGTGTGTGGAAGATTTGGGCAAGTACATGGGAAACACAGGACTAACTCTGGTTAGCCTTTGTGTAAGCAAGTAAATTCTCCAGTTTGAATAAAGGTACACAGAAGAACTTATTATGAAGACGATATCTCAGAAAAAATTTGGGAGAGGTAAGGAACTTGCTTGCAGTAGGAATTAAAAAAAACCCACAACAACCTGATAGATATAAAACAAAATAATCCAGCAACACTTTTTTCTTGTTGTGATGGAACACCTAGCTCCATCTGAGGTAACTGTGAGCACTGTTATGCTAACTATAAAGGGGCTTTGAAACATTTCTTCTATTCATCCAGTTACTCAAGGCCAGACCATTTTGATAAGGAAAGCTCAAAATAAACAAAGTCATTCTTTTCTCCTAACTTTCCCAAAAATGTTTTTAGAGCTTTAAATAGAATATGAGGGGCAAGTTATGACAATTATACATCTGAAAAATGTAGGGAATTCAGAGCTATCTTCATCTATATGGTTAGAAATCATTGCAACCATCTCACAAGCAATCTTGGTTTACATTCATGTCATAATGGAGACAAAAATAACTTTCTTCTAATATGGTCTGAAAGTCACTCAAAGAGATATTTAGAAATATCATCCAACTTCATCTACACTTTCAAAGATCTTTCTCTTTAGCCTGCTGATAATAAATGTCATGTATCTTTCATGCTCATGTCAGAAAGAAAAAGCATCTCTGCAGCAGACTTAACATGCTTTCATCCCTTAAAAATGATAGACATCCACAGCAGGCGATTACAGTATCAACAACTGATACGTTAATCCATCTATTGTTGAAAAAAATTCTTTTAACACCTGAACAACCACTTCTTGAGAATAGCAAAGCCATCCATAGATAACTTTTTATAAGGGTAATAACCATTTGCCACTACTACCCACAGTTGTACCAGGTACAGTTTTCAGCATTTCTTTGGTGATATAGAAAATATCATTTTAACAACTGTTGGAAATATTAAGTTTTCAGTTTTAAACAGTACCGCTAGTATCTAGCACCTGTGACAGTGTCAGTCACTTAGACACAGAGATCCATCTTGAATCTCTCATCAAGATACAAACTCTGACAGATATTTTTAGAGAAGAGTTGAAAGAAACAAAAGATGCTGCTTATCTGCTGCTTCATCCTAATTACTCCATTATTAACATAGAAGAAACACTGATAGACTTACCAGGGACAGGACAAGGACAAACAGAAACAACTTAGTCCTCTGCCCTGTCCCAAGTAAGGAAGGGCTCCCTCAAAAAGCATTTAGACTGAATATGAGAAGCTATTTCTGAAATGTCCATCTGAATGTTAAAATCTTTTCAGACTAATGAATTCATTCTCATATAAGCTAAAACATATAAGCTAAGATAATGACATTCTAAATTTATTGTGTCAAATGGCAGGCTAATGAAAGCCTTCAGTGATACTCCTGCTGGCTGAGGACTCAAAAGCCTGAATGGTTTGGATTATTTACTGCTGAGTTGACTCTGCAGTGGTCCTGCAGTCAATTATCATTGCCTCTATCAATCAATCAGGAGATAGCAGTCTTATACTCTTTGATAAAGGTTATATCATATTCTTTTACCATTCCATATTTCATTATTACTTTATTTGCTGTCTTCAAGGCACAGCAGCATCTGTGATAATACATTATGATCTCTGTGGCATTAAATGTCTTTCCCCCCACAGTGCACGTCTACTGCCTTAGAACAGTCAGATAGTGCAACATCCCAGGTATCTACCATGACTGCAGTAGGCTTTGGTGGCCTCAGCCTCCTCAGCACTTCCTTTTTGGAGTTCAGACCAACACATGCATTCAATGGCCCAATCACGTTTGACTGTATTTCAGTTGGAACAAAGTAAACTTTAATCTCAATAAGAAAAAACATAACCCAGGCAAGGTTGTTAACACAATGAACATTCTGCATATGTCTCCATCTCTCCTGCGATCAAGATCAGTCTTCCCATATAATCTGATGGCCACATTGTGTGAGCAATGCTGCCCTCTTTCTCCCTGTCTCCCTGTTTCCTAAGAATCATTTTTTTACCCACCTCTAAGTTCTTAAGGCTGTCGCCTGTCTTTTCAATTTCATATCCACATCTCCTGAGAGTCTGCCAGTGAGACTAGAGACCTCACTTCACCAAGACAAAATTTACAAATGATTATAAAATTTTAGAATGGTTTGGGTTGGAAGGGACCTCAAAGATCATCTAGTTCCAACCCCACTTCCATGGCAGGGACACCCCCTACTAGATCAGGTTGCTCAAGGCCCCGTCCAACCCGGCCTTGAACACCTCCAGGGATGGAGCAACTACAACACCCCTGGGCAACCTGTTCCAGTGTCTCACCACCCTCAGAGTGTCGAATTTCCTTCTAATTTCCAATCTAAATCTACCTCTTCCAGTTTGGACCCATTACCCCTTGTCTTATCACTGCAGGCCTTTGTGAAAAGCCCCTCCCCAGCCTTTTTGTAGGCCCCCTTCAGGTACTGGAAGGCTGCAATAAGGTCCCCCAGGACCCTTCTCATCTCCAGACTGAACAAGCCCTCTTCGCAGTAGAGGTGCCCCAGCCCTCTGATCATCTTTGTAGCCCTCTTCTTGGCCCTCTCCAACAGATCCATGCCCTTCTTATGCTGGGGGCCCTAGGAGCTGGACACAGTACTCCAGGTGGGGTCTCACCAGAGCAGAGTCTCACCTCCCTCAACCTACTGGCCACATTTCTTTTGATGCAGCCCAGGATACGGTTGGCTTTCTGGCCTGCCCTGGCACATTGCTAGCTCATGTTGAGCAAATCATCAACCAGCACCCCCAAATCTTTCTCCTCAGGGCTGCTCTCAATCCACTCATTGTCCAGCCTGTATTTGTGCTTGGGATTGCCCTGACACAGGTGCAGGACCTTGCGCTTGCCTTGTAGAACTTCATGAGATTGGCATGGGCCCACCTCCCCAGCCTGTCAAGGTACCTCTGGATGACATCCCTTCCCTCCAGCATGTCAATCACACCACATAGCTTGGTGTCATCCACAAAACTTACTGAGGAAGTGCTCAATTCCACTGTCCATGTCGCCAACAGATGTTAAACAGGACTGGTCCCAGTACTGATCCCTGGTACATATTACATTTAGAGTGGCTGCATGCAGAGCAACTTGAACATACTGTCCACTTTCCAGGCTGCATGCTGTTTACACTCCTCAGAATTAGTCTTTTGTATCCACAGAGCAAACCACATAATAACAAAGAGATGAGTGCATAGAAATCACAACATAGCATAGCCATTGTCCTCATCCTTCTCACTGATAGCCACAAAATGGAGAGAGTGCCTGATACAGTCTGGCTATGGATGCAGCCTTCTATCTGCTAATTGGGATGGTTGCTACAAGAATGTGTAGCAGAGGCTGAAAAGTACAGTAAGCTGCAAAGCAGGAATGACAACTAGTTGTCTAAGTACTGCTTGATCTCTAAACCATTCAATGTTTATAATGATTTTACTCTATCAGCAAATGAGATGCTCAAAACACTGTGCCTCCAAGCAGAGGAAAAGGCATTTTCCTTTAAACTCCTTGATACCACATTTTTTCCTCCATTGCTTTAACTGAAGCTGAGCACTCACCTCTTTCCCAGTGTAGTCACTTTGTTACTTTCCTTCCTCCAGAACACCTTGGTTGGCAAATCCAAGAAATTTTCCTGGCTGTTCAGTAGTCAAAGTTATCATATGATGCAGGCTTTGACTTTATTTCTTAGGGTTTCAGTCCTTCCCTGCTTTAATTTGCATATAAAGAAATCTAGAAAAAACTAGCCTCACAGAAGATACTCTAGTTTTTCTAAAGGAATAAATTGTCCCTTTCTGAATAGCTGCCTATTACAAGCATTTTTTTGCCCCTCATCTCCACTCAGTGACCTGATCTGTGCTTAGTACCATGATTCTGCTGCAGTTCACCAAGCACTCAGGAATTACACTGGAAAATGCAATCCTTATCTTTCTGAAACACTGATGAAAGCTTACTACTGGCACTGCTCCTTCCTTAAGGTGCACCAGACCTGCCACAAAATTTAAATTAAATGACCCATTTTTTCCCCATGAAAATACCAGAAATTACATTTGACCTATCTGTAAGAAAACCCTCCTGCCAGGGGCAGGAACATCTTTCACAAGATGAGGGTGTGCAAAGCCCTGTCTAATATATCCTTGAATACTTCCAGTGACTGGGTATTTACAATTTCCCTGGGCAATCTTTTCTATCACCTTTATCATAAAAAATTTCTTCCTTACATCAGATCTAAATCTACTTTAATTCAGTTTAAAGCCATTGTCCCTTGTCCTGGCAGTACAGGACTTGGTAAAAAAGCCTCTCTCCATCTTTCTTGTAAGACTTCTTTGTATTGAAAGGCTGCTATAAGTCCTTCCTGGAACCTCCTCTTCTCCAGGCTAAGGAACCCCAACTCTCTCAGCCATTCTTCACAGGAGAAGTATTCCAGCCCTTTGATAATTTTTTGTGGCCCTCTGGACCCACTCTACCAGGTCCATGCCTTTCTTGTACTGAGCACCCCAGAACTGGATGCAGTACTCCAGGTGGGGGTCTCATGAGAGTGGAGTAAACATACTGTCTGACTTCCAAATAACATGAATTCATCACTCCTATGATGCCCTTACCAATCTACATTTAGTAATTCCATGCATATGCTAACATGGTGGGACCAGAACAAGAAATATATTTCTTTTTCCAGGTGTATTCTCAGCTGATATCTGTAAAAAGTTATTCTAGTTACCATATTAATCTGTTTCTTCCTCTTTTCTGAAGTTACACAAATTATTCACTGTAGAAAATATACTTTACTTGACTCTTTGTTCTTTCCACATGATTAGATTTTAATAGATATGCTCAGCTCTCAAAAATTTTAATGAATAGTTTAAAGAAAGATATTCACTTGTGTGATTAGCCACATGCTATCTAGCTAAATTGTTGTTTCTGGTATTTTCTTTGTATGAACATAAGTTTGTGAGTTGTGATTCAGCCTGCAAATAGCTGCACAGTGGTTAATAGGAAAGCAGGAGTACACATCTCTTTCATAACCTGCCTAGAAGTCAAGATTTCATTCTCATGATTATTGCTGCCACCAATTCCTTCTTCAAAGAAGGGCTAATACTTCTGAATTCAAAGAATAACGGTTCCTTCTTTATAAGTGACCAAGATGCAGTGTACTCTTTGCAGAACTCAATAACAGAAAGTGAATACCTGGAAGACCTATACTGAACTTATGAAAGGAGGTGAGAGAATGTGGTTTCTCTTTCATCCACCTTTCACACTGTATTTCCTGTTAGGAAACGTAAAACTCTTAAGCAACTATGCAACCAGAAATTCAGTATCTTTTTTTCACAGCAGGGAAAAAATGTTGCACGTTGGGTGAGTATGAACATTTAAGTACAATTAATTACCTCAATCCAGAGTCACAGCATAATTAAGTATCCACTGTCCTGGGGACTTTCAAAACTATTTCCCCTGTTTAAAATGTTGATTTCTTGGCCTTTATACTATAGAAATCTATAAAGATCTCTCTTAATATCTACATAACTTGTAAACATAAACAGACTGAGCAGAGAAACATATAATCTATTTTACCTACAAAAGATGGATAAGAACTATATTTTCTTAGAAGCCCTTATTAGTAGTGTCCCAGACAATGCATTATGAATGTCAATGTCGAATATTGGAAAAAAGTATACAAGTCAAGCATTTCTATTTCTCTGGGTTTCTTTTCTATTAAATTATTTTTTAGTGGTCAAAGGATAAATTGCATTAGTAGAAATGGAAGTAAAATGGCTTCACAGCAAAGAATTTTCCCATCTGATAGGTGAGAGATTTACTTACATTTTAGGCTTTTAAATTTTGTCAATTTATATCATAGTCAGCATCTAGGTGCCATAAACAATATGCACCCACAAACATAAAATGAATATTCCTATGGAATGTGTACACATTTAGAGTAACATTTCATTTCTTCATGATCAGCATCCATGCAAACATACATGCAATAGAACTGAAAATGCCTTCAAATCCTCCAAGATCAACTGCTGAAAATACAGATGTTCCTTGCTCTAAATAGTGAGAGAAGTTTAATGTTTTGCTGACAATGAAGATTCATGCCTCCACCATAATGTTTCAAAAGTCAAATATTTAAACTTAATTGAAGAAGCAAGGCTTGGAGCAAGTTTGTGCAAATCTATTATGAACCATTATGACTGCTCAATTTTGTGTTTAGGTGCTTTAGAATTCACTAAAATATGTTGTAATTGACAGGCATTATCTTAGTAGGGTTTCATTCAAAACAATATTTACTACAGATTCAAAATACTTCTCTACTGAGAATATTATATTGTAGTTGGGGATAATCTCACAGAATCACAGAATGTCAGGGATTGGAAGGGACCTCAAAAGATCATCTAGTCCAATCCCCCTGCCGGAGCAGGATCACCTAGATGAGGTTACACAGGAAGGCGTCCAGGTGGGTTTTGAATGTCTCCAGAGAAGGAGACTCCACAACCTCCCTGGGCAGCCCGTTCCAGTGTCCTGTTACCCTCACTGAGAAGAAGTTTCTTCTCATATTTAAGTGGAACCTCCTGTGTTNCACTAGTTACAGACCTCCAACTGGACTCTGCCCCATTGACCACGACTCTCTGGCTTCTTTCCTTCAGCCAGTTCGTAGTCCACCTCACTACCCGTTCGTCCAGTCCACACTTCCTCAGTTTAGCTGTGAGGATGCTGTGGGAGACCTTGTCAAAGGCTTTACTGAAGTCAAGGTAGACCACATCCACCGCTCTGCCATCATCCATCCACCTCGTTATATCCTCATAAAAGGCTATAATCTAGCACAATTATCCCATAAATAAAGTCAATGTATTCATTTTTTTTTTTTTACTTTTACAATATGGTGTTTCAATCCAAAGATTTTTGTAACTGATCATGAAATAACAAATAGTTTACAGCTCAATAGTATTAGTAATTTGTTACTTAGTTACCATAGATACATTCATTAGCAAGCAACTAACTAGAAATGCTCTTTTTTAGGACAAAGTCTGGTCCAGTTCTTAAAATCACTTAAAATGTTTCAGGCCTTTCAAGTGAAAATGTAAAAAAAAAAAAGTAGAGGGTTTTTTCCTATGGAGAGATAACAAGGATAGATTTATTACATCAAAGCTAGATTCTCATTCCTTTCCTAATTTTACAAACTAGTCACAATCAGTTAATTTTTTAGGTGATCAGAAACTAGATAACTATCATTATTAAATTATTATGGTAGTAGCCATAATATAAGCAGTATCACAAATTGTGAATAATAGGTGAATTATCTGACCAATTTATGGATACATTCCTCTTATGTGCTGAAAGGATCTAAGAATAATCCATGCAAATTCTTTTGCATTTAAGCATTCTAAATACAGATTTGCTTGAGGAAATCATGTAACTTTTTTATTGCATTACATTGCTGAAATTAAAGATAAATCTGGAGGCACTTCTGTGAAATAACTTAAAAAACTAAACAAGAGGGCATTTTCTTCAGTTCTGGAGAAAAAGAGGAGGCATGTGTTAACAGAAAGAGCTTTTCCATTTAAGTACCTAATCATGTCTGGAAATAACTAGCACAATTCTCTCTTTAAAGAAAACAGGTAATTTTAATAGATCATAGCCCTAATTATCAAATGCATATATATAATAATATATGCATTATCATATGTATACATGCATATGAAGAGTAGACTGAAACTGATCACCCTATAATAGAAATAAATATATTGCAAGTCTCATTTTGATTTACTTTGGAAAACTCTGCATAGTACTGCTCTCAACTTAAAACTTTGTGAGCAACTTAAATGTTGGACAACTGTGACCCAACAGACTAATGTATAGTTTTGTCAGAAACTGGACTTTCTTAAGATTCATATCATAATCAAAGGGATAATCTTTGACCCCTGTAAATTATAGCAAATAGTATTTAATTTATCATTATCACAAAACTCTGTAGACTATAAGACTATTTTTAAAATTATTTCAAACTGTGGAAATAAAAGTTAACATTAGACCCAGGGATTCATTCCTACTTAAAGATATTATTTACTGCAGTCTTGTTCTTTGGTGAATGTAAAATCTATTTCTATAGAAGTGAACAACTTTATTGTTAATTAATACTGCTAGACAATTTAAAGCAGCTGCTCCATATAATTTGAGAATAAATGCCATTGTATGCAGTGCTACTGCATTACCTATGTATGCTGAGTTTTGATTAACACCTTTTGGTGAGGATTGACATTTGCTGTTCCCTTGTAATGATGGTTAATAAATTTCTTTACCTGATGTTGCTTTTGCTAAACACCATTACGTGATTTGCGTGCAGCTGGCATAGTGGAGGAGAGACTACTTGCAATCTTTAGTATTTTACATGCTGAATTTTTTTTATGACTGCTAAGAGTTTCCAAAGTCCAGGAAAGATAACTGAAGAAATGTTCTTTATAAACAAATGCTCAGAACATAGTCTTTTACCTCCCTTTCAGAACCTTGTGTTGGCATCAGCACAAGTAGGTCTTGGTGCAGCGTTTTTTAAAAGAGCAGAAGTGGTAGCAACAGGACCGTGAGTATGAACAGACTGTAGAAGCTGCAATAAAATTGAAGGACCTTTAAGTCAGTGTATTTAGACAAGTGTTACTACTTGGTATTGCATCAGAGATTAAAAACGAGCTTTTTGTGACCCTATATGAAATACTTTTGAAGGTATGACTACAGTTAGGCCACATTTTGACCAGCTGCTACTATAGAACAGCATATTTTGAAATATATTTACAATGAAAAGGCATCAATTCATCCATCTGGATACACAGTGTAATTACACAGAAATGACTGGTTTTCCTACAAAGTTTCTTGTTTTAATTATTGAAGTGTTTAACTCAACTAGATATAAAGGGAATCTAGGGGAATATTAATTTGCTACATATTTTTCTCTATTTGCATTGTGCTGATCTGATGACCTAGGAAGATTAGTAGAAACTGCAAGGAGAAACATCATTACTTATGAATGTTGATGATATAGATTCATATAATTCAGAAATGTTGCTTAATTTTAATATAGTATTTGTTCTAAGTAGAGTGTCTCTTCACAGCAAACCAAATAACATATTTAGAGAGTTACATGTGGAAAAACAAGCTACTACATTTTTAATAGTATTAATCATTCTTGATGATTAATCTAATTTTTAAAAGCAGCTGAAACAGCACCAGCCCCTTCTTCCAAGCCACATAAATACTACTTTCTGGATCAGGGATTTGCATACAGTAGAGAAGACAGCAGTGTGTGACTCAGGGGAAGAGTAAGTGAGTGAAAGTGATATATACCCAGTCTCCCCATCTCATTCTGCAGACTTAACTAGAAAAAGATAATAAACATCGGGACTTTGTGTCTATTAAGGATTGGTCCTGGTGAAAGCTACTGTGGCACTTCAGAGCAGTTACCATGGAGCAAACTAGCTGCTTAGATGTTGCTATGTTGGAAACTGGATTTGTAGATGGCATCAACTACTTAGGTAGTGATTTGAATATGCACGTTGATCATAATCACAGGAATCTCCATGAGGAGAAAGTCATAGTTTGTGATACCCCAACTGCTTCTCCTGGTTTCTTCCATTATCACAAATGTTGTTTCCAGGATGATGGCTATTGATGAACATTGTCTATTGGAAGCTTAAAGAACAAGATTCCCTTAGCAGGTTTTTAATTCTTTTTTCTCTAATTCGGTGGATTTTAATATATTTTTCCCCAGGATCTTCATTGCAAAAAAAGAACTGAGGGTTATAGCTTCAGATAAAAGAAGTCCTTGTAAAAGTTACAGAGCTGTTAGATTTTTTTCTTTACTTTTTCCTATCTTTTTCCATTTTTCACTTCTACTTTCACTTTATCCAGAGTACAATACCTCCATAAATTACACTGAAGCCCTAGATAGACTGCAGACGATGGTTAGTTCCTTATCCAACACATGATAAACATACTTCTGGAAAGCTGTTCCAGAAGCTGCTAATGACATTTATTGAGATGCATGTTTTATAAATGAAAGACAACTTATTCTTTTAAATCTACCATCAGTTATTTTTCAATTTTTTAAATGTGTAATGGCAGTGGATAATAACCATCTGATTGGCCTTGGTATTTTAAAGACTGGAAAGGCCTTTGGTTTAGCTGATCATGTTATGTTGGAGAGATTACATTCATACCCTAGATGGCTTCCAAACTAAACAACTGGAAAAAAATGTGGAGGCTTTTCTCTTTAACTACAAGACCAGTCCTCCCACATCTCATATTCCACAGTTCAGATGTAAACTTTATTTTTAAATCCACTCAGCAATGTCAAACAATTATTTACTTCATACATTATAGCAGTCATACGTAGTTCTTAGTAAAAGAAGTATAGGAGAGACAAGGAGTCAGAAGAATATAGTGTATATTGTATTACAAAATGCCTGTATGCTGCCAAATAAATGATCCCACTTCACTCTGTCTTTGTTTCTACTGACTCCCCATACTCTGAACAACTGGAAATATTGGGTGGAGATGAAATGAAGATAAGTGAGTCTTAAAATTATGCTGTGAATTTATAGCATTTAAATCTATACCTATGTATAATAGATGTCTTTTCCCTGTTTTTTCTTTACAGAAGAAAAAAATCAGAAGATAAGAAGTGTACTTTCCATTGCTGCGAAGGGAGAGGATAAAATGAAGTAACAGACTCAAACAGGAACAAAACCTGGCAGATTTAATTACTTTTACGGTCTCATTATTTTGGTTCTCTAAAGATAAAGAGAGGCCCCTCAGTACAGGGCAGCCAGCTGAAGTCCTTTGCATAACTAATGGGAAAAAAGCAGAACAGCACCAGAAATTGGTTTGAGAAGAAACCTCTAAGATTATATTTACAAGCTATAGAGGAGTAGCTTAAAGGCAAACTCTCTTCCTTACTTTGCACTTTGTTTTTTATTTCTATAAGGCACTTTGGAAGTGCATTATACACTGCACTGTATTATTGTCAGTAGTTGATTTGTGGTGCTGTATTGAGCCTGTTTTGCCCTTAGGATACAAGTCCTCTGAAGCACTGATCTGAATGTTTGGCACAATTCAGCTATTGTAAAAGCATCGTCTACAGGTAACAATAAAGTTATAATAACATGCTGGTTTACTCCTAACTCTGGGCTCTAGACCGAGCCAATAAAAAAAATGTATTTTAGCCCACATTTAAGTGAAAGATAGAGTAATATACATACTGAACATGTAGTAATACAAGATTACTTAGTCTGATTTCAGACTTTTCTGTTACTGAAATAAAATTTTAAGAGAGAATTTATTAAGAGTGTGATGTTAATATTTCCCCTAAATCACCTAGATATATCCAATTTACACTGAAGAAGTTCCAGAACTATAAATCAGAGCATTCTTGGCACTATAAAAGTGTTTCTCTTGCCTAGATGAGTGTAGGCCATAGGCTGTGATTTTTCATTACTTTCTCATAGTCCATTAAGCAGCTATTCTATCTATAACCAAGATATGTTAGGGTTCAACCCAAAATTATAGATACGATTCAAGAATCAAGGTAAGGTGCTTTGATCTATACTCATCAGAGATCAAACTAGAAAAATATTACTGGCCTTTTGTCCCAGACACACATAAGGAGCAATGAGTTGTGAAGAAATGACCTAATACAGTCACAAGTCTATGAATTAAACTCATCTAGCAATTACCAGTCCTTTCTCCATATAACAGAGGTCATAATTTCCTTTCTATCGACTTCTCTGGAAGTGGCTGCTGTTAATCCCTCACATCCCTCTCCCCCAAGCCCTGCTTCAGAGATAGTCCCTTATCCTCTGCTAGGACTGCTTTTCCTTTCTTTACCATGTGAACCCTCAGGGCCCAGGCCAACCCAATCATCTGAGGTACCTAACTTAGGTGCTTAGGTTCACCTCTGGTCAACAGAGAGAAACTCTCCATTAAGCCATCTCTTAGAACAACTGAATGACCCTTTTTCCTCCTACTGTCCATGATACCTAGGATGACCACAGAAAGCACCTCAGCTACAGTCACCGTCTGGAGGTACAAGTCAGAGCCCAGCATCTGTATTGTATCGTGTTAATGTGCATCTTTATATAAGGCATTGTTATAGCTGTATCACAGACTATGAACACATTCGGAAAAAACCACTTGCATACAAAACCAGCCACATGATCTCATTACTCCCTTTTTCTTCTTATCCCTTTCTTCTCCTTCACTCAATCCCATCAGCCTGGAAGTTAAATAAAAACCTACTTTCCCTATCTTGAAAATAACATCAAGTGCAATAGCCAAGAAAAGTAAAACCTGGCTCTTGT